>ML313816.1:0-14460 GCA_005239505.1 Nicotiana paniculata
TTGGGTTTGGGCCTGGGTAGTTTCAAGCCCAGGTCCGAAATTGGCTTTTCTTAATTAATTAATCTAAATAAGTTCAAATCTAATTTAACCCAAAAAATGTAGCAATTAATTTTAAACCTTATTTTTCATCTATTTACATATTAATTAAGAATAAAACAACCAATTATATATTCCTAATTAAATCTATGATTTATCGAATAAAATGATTAATTTTTTAGTAATTAGTTATTAAAAACTACATTACGTTAAATAATCGTCATTCGTCTATTATTTAATTAATTATAAATAATAACTTCATAATTCCTTGATNTCACATGCTCACAGTCACGACCCAATATCCCACACGGGTCGTGATGGCGCCCAACAACAGGGTTAGGCAAGCCAACATAATTTATACTAAGTGTTACCCTTCCCATGTGATTAATTATTCCAACTTTTACCAGTTTTAAGCATTTATTAACATGCTATTAGCCTGAGACGTGAAAATAAAGACATCTGATACATGAGCCAAAAGATAAGCATATGTATGAAAATACAGCCCAAAACCCAAAATATACGCAAGTGTGTGCCAGGAACTAGTGTCACGAGTATCACGGGCAACTATCTGAATATACAAGGATAACATATATGTACACAATCCCATGGTCTGAAAGAAATAGACGGGAAATGACAAAAGGAAACTCCAGGGTGCTGCCAGAGATCATCAGGAAGAGAAGCTCACCGCGAAGTCGACTCAGCCCAAGTCAGTATCTAACACCGGCCTGATAATCAGATGTACCAGCCTCCTGACCTGTACAGTCAAGTACAGAAAAAAAGAAAAAAAAAGGAAGAAGTGCAGCATGAGTACATAATAAATATGTACCCAGTGAGTATCCCGCCCAAACTCGAAGGAGCAGTGACGAGAGGTCGAATAGATACTCACTAAGGTCCAGCAATATAATATATGACGAAATATGGGTAAAACAATAGGCATGGAAAAACAGTGAGCAACAAGTATATAGAAAATAACGAAAACCAGATAATAACTGAAAAGGGACAATAAGGTACCAAAAATCTTCTCTTAACCAATGCCTGACACTCCAATTTTTATTAAGTGACTCAAACTCAAGTGAACATACACATACCAGGACAAGACAAGCGGTCGGAGTCATAAAGGTGGTCATAGGGAATGGGGTCATAAAGCTATCCCACGACCGCGAATCATACATGCGACTCGCGTGCTGACTCGATATAATAAGCTATCCCACAATCGCGCATCATCCCTGCGACTCGTGTGCTGACTCGATAATAATAATAATAAGCTATCCCATGATCGCGCATCATCCCTGCGACTCGTGTGCTGACTCGATAATAATAATAATAAGCTATTTCACGGTCGCGCATCATCCCTGCGACTCATGTGCTGACTCGATAATAATAAGAATAATAAGCTACCCCATGGTCGCGCATCATCCCTTCGACTCGTGTGCTGACTCAATATCAAGTGTATATATATATAAGTACATGTGTGTACCAACTCAACAGTGAACTCAACAGGATTGTGTCAATAACACGAATAGCCAACTGGGATCCAAATCAAAATGTTTCATGTTTCCATAACAACTCAACAATACTTTCAACTCTTATCACATAAAAGGTACAAATAAGGCACATAGTGGCATGCTCGTGAGTCCTAAAGCTACCCGACATAGCAATATAGTCGCCACGTACGGACTCTCGTCACTTGGTATGTACGCGGCCCCCACAACATGTATACATAGCAAACAAGGAACCTATGGGGACATTTCCCCCTTAAAATGTTGTAAAGGAGACCCACCTCGCGACAAAACCACCCCTCGGATCAAGGATGTGCCCGAATCTCCGAAGTCTACCCTCGACGGCTCGCAACTATCCAAATATAGTTCAATAACATCAATGCATTCTCAAAGTAGGTAAATCATTCTAGTCTACCCAAATTTCGACATTCTTGAGAAATTTTAAAAATCCAACCCCGGGCCCACATGCTCGGATTCCGAAAATTCTCAAAGGGATCACTCATCCGAAGCCTAAGGATCAAAATTATATGATTTATACAATAATTTATAGCCTTAAATGGATAATTCTCCAAATTTTCTAAAATCCCAACTACTACCCAAAACTTAGATTTTTCTAGGAATTAGTAGAGAATTTTCTTGACAATTCATGAATTTAATTAGTAAAAGGAGTGAAATTACTTACCTCTTGGAGGAATTGGTTGAAGGACTGCTTTCTCAAGATCTAGGGATCAACAAAGGGGGTTAGGGGTGAAATTATGTGAAGAAACCCGTGTTTTGGACATTAAATAGGTCTGTCTACAGGGATTCTCGCACCTGCGACTTTGGGGACCGCAGGTGTGGTCCCGCACCTGCGAAGAAATGGCCGCACCTATGAAGGTTGGGCCTGGGAGCTGGGGTCGCACCTGCGAGGGAAAGTCCGCACTAGCGGACGCGCGCCTGCGGAGGATTTCCGCACCAGTGGACCCGCACCAGCGGGCACAAGTCCGCACCTGCGACTGGGCGACCGCAGGTGCGGTCACACCAGAAGCAGCTGCACCAGCCTTGGATTTTGCTGATTTTTGGCCCCTTGCGGGGTCCCGGAGGCCCCTGGGCCCACCCGATCCCCTGAAAAATTATACCAACAAGTACCAAATCATATGACAGTCTCGCTCGAGCTTACGGAACACTCAAAACATCGCTAAAACTCAAAATCACCCTCCAAACCCCTTGAACTCAAACTTAAGAACTTTAAGAATTCTAGATTTCATTTCATTACGCCGAACAGGTCTATACTACTCGGATTGACCTCAAATTTTGCAGGCGGGTCACAATTAACATAACAGAACTATTCCCGGTCTCGAAATTCCGTTCGGACCTCGAAAACAGAAAAACACATCCCAAACCAAAATATGGACTTAAGGAACTTCTTATTTCAATATTGGGCGCCGAAATGCCCCCGAGTCATCAGAAACCCAATCCGAACATACGCCCAAGTACGAAATCATCACACAAAGCTACTGGAACCAACGAAACTCTATTCCGGGATCGTTTACCCTAAATGTTGACCGAAGTCAAACTTGGCCTTAAAGGCCAACCTTAAGGAACCAATTGTTCCTATTACACTCAAAACACCTCCGAATCCCGGACCACCAGTCCCCGCAAGTCATAAATCATAAAATGCTGCTATGGGAAGTTTCATTTGGGGGAACGGGGTCCGATAACGCAAAACGACCGATCGGGTCGTTACATTCTCCACCTCTTAAATAAATGTTCTTCCTCGAACGGGTCTAGAATCATACCGAAAGTGTTGAATAAGTGTGGATATCTGCTCCGCATGTCTTCCTCGGACTCCCAGATCACCTCCTCAGCTGGTTGGCCCCTCCACCGGACCTTTACGACAGAAACTCTCTTGGACCTCAACTGACGGTCCTGCCTATCAACAATAGTAATCGGCTCTTCCTCGTAGCCCAACCTCTCATCTAACTGAATAGTGCTGAAATCAACCACATGAGAGAAGTCAGTGTGGTACCTCTGGAGCTTGGATACATGAAAGACTGAGTGAACTCCTGATAAGCTGGGAGGGCCAGCTCGTAAGCAACCTCCCCAACACGCCTCAACACCTCGAATGGACCTATAAACCTTGGGCTCAGCTTGCCCTTCTTCCCAAACCTCATAATACCCTTCATAGGCGAAATTTTCAACAGGACCCTATCTCCTTCCATAAATTACATCACGCGCCGTATGATCCGCATAACTCTTCTGTCTGGACTGTGCTGTACGGATTCTCTCCTGAATCAACTTCACTTTCTCCAAGGCATCACTCACCAGGTCGGTGCCATATAACTTAGCCTCGCCAGGCTAAAACTACCCGATAGGGGAACGACATTGCTGACCATACAAAGCCTCAAATGGTGCCATCTCAATGTTGTACTGATAACTATTATTGTAAGCAAACTAGGCCAAAGGCAAGAACTGGTCCCACTGACCCCCGAAATCAATCACACATGCCCTGAGCATGTCCTCAAATATCTGAATTGTACGCTCTGACTGACCATCCGTCTGGGGATGAAATGTTGTGCTAAGGTCTATCTGGGTGCCCATCTCACTATGCAATGCTCTCCATAAGTGCGAGGTGAACTGAGGGCCTCGATCTGATATGATGGACACCGGCACATCATGCAACCAGATTATCTCTCGAATGTAGATCTGGGCCAACCTCTCAGATGAATATGTAGTAGCCACTGGAATGAAATGCGTCGATTTGGTCAATCTATCCACGATTACCCAAACTGCATCAACCTTCTGCGAAGTCCGAGGTAATCCAACCACGAAGTCCATAGCAATGCGCTCCCATTTCCACTCAAGAATGGGCATCTGCTGAAATAGGCCTCCTGGCCTCTGGTGCTCATACTTAACCTGTTGGCATATGAGGCACCTAGTCACATACTCTACAATGTCCTTCTTCATTCGCCTCCATCAGAAATGCTGCTTCAAATCACGATACATCTTCGTAGCACCAGGGTGAATAGAATATCGAGAACTGTGCGCCTCCTCTAGAATCCTCTCCCTCGAGCCATTAACATTAGGAACACATAGGCGGCCCTGAAGCCTCAGAAAACCATCCTCACCAATAGTAACCTCCTTGGCCCTACCCTGAACCACTGTCTCCTGAAGCGCTGCCAAGCACGGATCATAGAATTGTCGGGCCTTAATCTCTCCCAATAACAAAGACTGAGCAACCACATGTGCCAAAACTCGACGAGGCTCTGAAAGATCTAATCTCACCAAGCGATTGGCCAAGGACTGAATGTCCAAGGCTAGATGTCTCTCCTCCGCTGCAATATAAGCCAAGCTACCCATACTCTCAGCCTTCCGGCTCAAAGCATCTGTCACCACATTAACTTTGCTCGGGTGATAAAGAATGGTGATATCATAATCCTTCAACAACTCAAGCCATCTGCGCCGCCTCAAATTAAGGTCCTTCTGTTTAAATAAGTTCTGCAAGCTGCGGTGGTCGGGATAGACCTCATAGGACACTCCATACAAATAGTGCCTCCAGATCTTAAGAGCATGAATAATAGCCGCCAACTCCAAATCGTGCATAGGGTAATTCTTCTCATGAATCTTCAGCTGGCGTGAAGCATAAGCAATAACTCTCCCCTCCTGCATCAACACGCACCCCAAGCCAATGCGCGAAGCGTCACAATAGACCGTGTACCTCCCAGAACTGGATGGCAATACTAGAACTGGCGTCGAGGTCAATGTTGTCTTGAGCTTCTGAAAGCTCGCCTCACACTCGTCAAACCATCGAAACGGGGCATTCTTCTGAGTCAATATAGTCAATGGAGCTGCAATAGAAGAAAAACCCTCCACAAATCGACGATAATAACCTGCTAGGCCCAAAAAGCTCCTGATTTCAGTAGCTGAAGTAGGACGCGACCAACTCTGAACTGCCTCGATCTTCTGAGGATCAACCTTGATACCCTATCTGGAAACCACATGCCCCAAAAATTCCACGAAATCCAACCAAAACTCACACTTGGAGAACTTGGCATATAGCTTCTACTCTCGCAAGGTCTGGAGCACAACTCTCAAATGCTGCTTGTACTCCCCCAAGCTACGGGAGTAAATAAAAATTTCATCAATGAAGACAATGACGAGGGAACCAATATACGGCCTGAACACCTATTCATCAAGTCCATAAAGGCTGATGGGGTGTTAGTCAAGCCAAAGGACATCACCATGAACTCATAATGGCCATATCTCATACGAAAAGCAGTCTTCGGAACATCTAAAGCCCGAATCTTCAACTGATGATACCCTGATCTCAAGTCAATCTTAGAAAACACACGAGCACCCTGCAACTGGTCAAACAAATCATCGATGCACGGCAAGGGATACTTGTCTTAATGGTAACCTTGTTCAGCTGGCGGTAATGAATACACACCCGCATAGATCCATCCTTCTTCTTCAAAAATAGAACTGGAGCACCCCATGGTGACACACTCGGTCTGATGAACCCCTTAGCTAACAACTCCTCAAGCTGCTCCTTCAACTCTTTCGGATCCATACGATACGGAGGAATAGATATAAGCTGAGTATCTGGGGCTAAATCAATGCAGAAATCAATATCACGGTCCGGAGGCATGCCCGGAAGATCCGAAGGAAATACATCAGCATACTCTCGAACAACTGGCACGGAATCAATCGTCGGAGACTCGGCGGTGGTGTCCCGCACATAAGCCAAATAGGCTAGACAACCCTTCTCGACCATATGTCGAGCCTTCAAGAATGAAATAACCCGGCTGGATGCGCTAACTGAAGAACCCCTCCACTCCAGCCTAGGGGACTCAGGCATGGATAAAGTAACTGTCTTGGCATGGCAATCGAGTACGGAATGATAAAGAGATAGCCAATCCATGCCCAGAATAACCTCAAAATCAACCATGTCGAGCAATAAAAGGTCGGCTCTGGTCTCAAACTCACAGAAGGTGATCACAGAAGATCAATACACCGGGTCTACCACCACAGAGTCGCCCACAGGAATGGACACATATATAGGAGATCCCAAAGACTCTTGAGAGACATCCAGAAAAGGAGAAAATAAGGCTGAAACATATGAATAAGTGGATCCTAGATCAAACAATACTGAAGCCTCTCTACCACATACTGACATAATACTTGTGATCACGGCATTTGAGGCCACTGTATCTGATCTAGCCGGAAAGGCATAAAACCTGGATGGAGCACCTGAAGGCTGAGCTCCCCCAGAATGAGCCAGAGCTGACTGACCCCCTCGGGACTGGCCTCTCCCTCTAAGATGGCCCCTGCCAACCTGACCCCCACCTCTAGGCGGTCGAATTGTTGGTGCTGAAATCGCGGGCTGGTGACTCTGTTGCACGACCTTGCCCCGATAGTTGGGACAATTCTTCCTGATATGGCCTAAGTTCCCACACTCGAAGAATCTCATAAATGATAAATCCTGCTGACCCGAAGAAGAATCTTGAATCGCCGGAGGGCGATGAGAGCCCTCAGGCATAGCACTGAAATAAGGATCGGAAGAACTCTGATGATTGGAATGACCACTGGGAGAACCCTGAATAGCTGGAGGTCGACAGGAGCGCTCTGGCATGGCACTGAACTGGGGCCTAACGGGGACACCTTGGGGAGGTGGTGGAGGTGCTACATATGAAGGCCTGCTGGACCGACCGCCTCCAAACTGACCCCTGCCCCTAGCTGGAGCACCTCTGAAATCACCTGCAAATATGGCCCTCTTGTCCTGCTAACCTTGATGACCCTGCTCCCTGCTCCTCATTCCATATCCCTCAACCCGTCAAGCTATCTCGACCACAAGCTGGTACGGGTACCCATCTCCACCTCTCGAGCCATGGTGGACCTAATACCTGGATGCAATCTGCCACAAACCTTCAAACTCTCTCAGCATCGGTGGGTAATATCATAAGAGCATGGCGTGACAGCTCTGAAAATCTGGCCTCATAATCCGTCACGGACATTTGCCCCTGCTCCAACCGCTCAAACTTACCCCTCAGCTCCTCCCTCAGAGGGTGGAAGTTATCTATCCGAGAACATCTGCATGAACTGCTCCCAAGTGATAGTAGGAGAATCGGCCGGCCTGCTGAGAATATAAGACTACTACCACCTGCGAGCTCTTCCCTCTAACTGGAATGTAGTGAAATACACTCCATGGGACGCTAGGATCCCCATGTTGTGCAGTCTATCCCTGCACCTATCAATGAAATCCTGGGAATCCTCCCCTCGCTCACCCCCGAAGACTGGAGGGCGTAAGCGGGTCCATCTGTCTAACATCTTATGTTGGTCACCACCCACAACTGGTCTGGGCTCCGGTGCTGCTGCTACAGGCTGGGCATCATCCACGGGCGGTGTACCCAGGGTGGGATGTATTGCTGATGTCGGACCTGCGGCCTGGGCAGTAGGGGTCTGGGCTCCCCCTCCCGCCTGTGAACTTCAGGGTCTGCTGGAAATAAACCAGCCTGGGACATGGTGTCCATGAATCTCATCATACGGCCCATGGCTTCCTGAAAGCCCGGCGCCGTCATAAAGTCTATGGGTGTCGGATCTGCTGGGGGCACCTCATCCTGCTCCTCTAATATAGGGTCCTCTGGTGGCGGGACCAGTATAGCTCTGGGACGCCCTCGTCCCCTACCACGGGCAGGTGCCCTACCCCTGCCCCTACCACGGCCTCGAGCGGCAGGGGCGACACCCTCTCCCGGATCAGGAATATGAGATGCACGCGTTTTCACCATTTGTGAGAGAATAGAAGAATGAATTTAGTAAATCATAGGCTGCATGATAGAGTAAGAACAAGTAGAGGTTTCCTAACACCCTGTAGCCTCCTGAAGATAAGTACAGAAGTCTCCATACCGATCCGCAAGACTCAACTGGGCTCTGTCACGATCCAATTCCGGAATCGTGATGGCGCCTATCGTGGAACAAGGAAAGCCTCCCTATTTAACTAAGCTAAATTCAATTTCCAGTAAAATGTGATTTTTTTTAAACGAATTTATTAATAAAACTAAGATTCTGAAATTTAAAACAACATTTGAAAATTAAGTTTAAATCTCCAATCCTTGGATTTGGTGTCACTCAGTCATGAGCTACTATAACATAAAGGAAGAAAAGGGTAAAAGGACAACATTGTCTCAAAATATAAATGAAATAGGTGGAATAAAGAAAGATAAGGCGAGGTCGTGATCGCCAGCTGCTACCCGACAACTCCACTAGAAACTCCGACGGCAACTCAAAATCTGCTACCGGGTCCCGATGTACCTGGATCTGCACACAAGGTGCAGGGGGTAACGTGAGTACACCAACTCAGAAGTAACGAACCCAAACTATGGGTTGAGAAGTAGTGACGAACAAAACCTCAATTATGTTACAAGTACAAAATTTAGACATGCTAACAGTTTATCAGGATGAGTAAATATGCCAAGTATGCCAGTATACTCTACATGCCATCATAAAATATATGAATGAAACCAGTATGGATAAGCACATAGTGCTCACAGCTCTCCCACAGAAGTCCACTCAGTACTATAAATGGCTCTCAGGCCCAGGGAAGTTCCATATCGAAATATGCATAAACACTGGTGACCGTAGTCACTATGTACTGAGGAAAAAGGCCAATCCAGCCCCCACGGAGAAGATCCATCTCCGTAATACAACACTCGGACAATTTCCATATCCAGGGAAGATCCATCCCTCTCATAACATCAGCTTCGGACAAGATCCATGCCCAGGGAAGATCCACCCCTCTCATAACCTCAGCTTCGGACAAGATCCATGCCCAGAGAAGATCCATCCCTCATCACTTCAGACAAGATCCATGCCCAGGGAAGATCCATCCCTCATCACTTCGGACAAGATCCATGCCCAGGAAGATCCATCCCTCATCACCGCGATCACTGGGGGTGTAAAGACTCCGGAGAGGCCCTAGTGACCCAAGTGCCATTTCAAGCCAACGAAGGCATGATTTAAATATCACTGTAGTGTGTAGTCCATTCTCGTAACAGGATCTCGGACTCACTCAGTCATTACTCTTCAGTCTCACTCACATGGATCATAAATGCCTCCATCAGTCTGAAACAATGATAAGTATGCATGTAATTAACAATACTGAGACTGAGATATGAAATGATATGCTATAACAGACTGAGTATATGACATCAAATAATCGCAACATGAGACAGCAATATACGACCACTCGGGTCTTAGCTTTTCCGGCGTGAAGCCTAGCATTTATACTTAACATGATTTTCTAACATGTTCACAATTACCACATTAATAGATGCACAAATATCATCATGGAATAATCACTAAGCGGGGCCATGGGATAAGCCAGGCCACAAATACCCAGCGCACGCCCTCACACCCGTCACTTGACATGTGCGTCACCTCAACAATAGTCATAGATCATTTAGATTGGGGTTTCGAACCCTCAGAACCAAGTTTGAAAACGTTACTTACCTCAAAACCGGCTAAAAACTATTCTGCAGTGCCTTTGCCTCTAAATCCAGCCTCTGATTGCTCCAAATCTACCAAGTTCAGATTTTTATCATCAAATTATGCTTAAGGTGTGAATCCCAATCGAAAAATATCAATTTAGCTCAAAAATCCGAATTTAGTCAAAACCCGACCCCCGGGCCCACATCCCGAAACTCAGAAATTTTTATAGAAAAGTGTTCTTCGTCCTCCCATGATTTCGTACATATAAATAACACCAAAATTGGAGTCCGTTTGACCCCTCAAATCGACCCCTAAAGGTCTCTTACTCTCAAGCCCCAAAATCCCCTTTTTCTACCCGTTTTTCATGAATTAAACGTTGAGATTATGGTCTATAATCACTCATAAACGAGTTTTAATAATCAAATTACTTACCTCTAAGAAACCCACTGATTTTATCCTTCAAAATTCGTTCAAAAAGCTCTCTTCCGCCCAACAATGGTGTAAAATAAGGTTTAAGTCGCGGAAGGGTTTATTTAAATATGCCCAGTGATTTCCTCTCCGCGATCGCAAAATTATCCACGCGATCGCGGTTCGCAGCAGTCCAACCTCACGCGATCGCAACCCAATGCACACGATCGCGAAGACCAATTGACCTCACCCCCCCCCCTCCCCCCACGCGCCTGGTTTTCCCTCTACGCGATCGCGATGAACCCCACGCGATCGCACTGAATTGACCCCCAAAGCTACGCGATCGCGACCCTTTTTCTGCGATCGCACTGAGCAAATTCACCCTGGTCCATTTTAACCCTACACGATCGCACGCCTACCTACGCAATCGCAGCGAACAACCTTCAGCTGTGAAAACACCAGAAACAGCAGTGTTTTTCAGTCCAATAATGCCCGTTAATCACCCGAAATCAATCTCGAGCCCCTCGAGACCCTAACCAAAGTTACCAACATATCCCATAACATTATTCAAACTTACTTTCACTCTCAAAACACCAAAACTAACATCAAAACACCAAATTTACATCGGATTCAAGCCTATGAACTTTGAAATTTCTAAAATTCGCCCTCTACGCCGAAACCAACCAAAACAACTGTGATTGACCTGAAATTTTGCAGACATATCCAAAATGACATTACGAACGTTCTCCAACTTCCGAAATTCCATTCCGACCCTGATAGCCTATTTTTCACTGCCGACCGGAAATCACCAAAAATTAACTTTCGCCAATTCAAGCCTAATTCTACTCCGGACCTCATAAAATTATTCTGGACACACTCCTAAGTCCCAAATCACCTAACGAATCTATTCGAGCCATAAAATCTGCATTCCGAGGTCTTTTACCAATAAGTCAACTCTCAGTTGACTTTTCCCATTATAAGGCTATCTTTGAAAGATTAAGTTACTGAATTCTCATTTAACCATTCCGATTTCAAGCCTATAGACTTTAACACATCAATAATAGAATAACCAACCTATGACAAGTCAAGAATAGTAATTATAATATAGGTTTTTGCGGGACGAACGACCGGGTCGTTACATTCTCCCCCACTTAAACATACATTCGTCCTCGAACGTGCCTAGAGTTGTTCCAAACACCACCAAAGATGTTGTGTAACCTACCAGGTACTTATTCGGAGGTGATCCCACATCACCCTACCCCATCTAGGTCTGATAACACAACATAACTAAAATTTCATTATCAAATCCTGACCCATAAACCTTAGAACTACATTTTCACTTTTAAATCAATTTACAAGATCAAAATCCCACAACTATAAACTGAACAAGTCTGAGCACACTGTAACAAGTCATATCCGTAACCCAAGATGAAATACCATGATCCACTGCATGACTCAAGCACTCGTGGCGATAACTCCTAATTACAATAGTTGTTTATAACAACCCAATACTGTTAAATAACCTCTTATCAAGAAATGTCTCGCGCTTACACTTTCTTATACTACCGATGATGACAGAAACATGTGAAAACTAACAACCATTCATCCGATCAGTCAGACATGAAGCTCCCCCTTCCCAAACAGGAATTATAGCAAATTTCTATGCCGACTCCCAATATTTATCCTTCCAACTATGTTGTAGACAATTCTGACAATATTCATTCTAGGTCTAATGACCTCTTCTGACATGACATATCAATACAATTCGAAGCCATAACCTGTGTAACTCGTGCACTCAACAAGGAACGCTAGTCTACAAGGAATACTTTAAGCCACCAGTAGATATCATTAACTTAGTCATTTGAAACTGCCAATGCCGTCAGAACTGAATCCTCCTAACTCAACCAGGCTACGCAGGTCACCAACACCCAAGAGCATTGCTAGAAAACACATGTAGAAAACTCACCTCATAAGCACCCAAAGAACTAACCGTATCCCCAAAATAAAACCAATACAGCACCTAATCGGGCAACCAACTAATCATAGCAGACTCCCCCACTTGGCTCAAAGCCATAGATCAAAACAACAATAAACCATAATTCCCATATGCTATCACTGCCTCAATACCGCGGTGGGATTCAACTAAATCCTTCATAAGCTCATACATAACTCAAACCATTAAACATCCCAAATCATGGAAGTCACAAGCCATCGGTGCGCGGCTGATACCGAGCGCTCACGTGCGCGTTTGAATACATGAAAGGAGTTCAAAGAATTACGATTTAGGTTGAATCAATGGATTCGCACGACAAGAGTTCAAGAATGTGAGATTTTTCCTAAAAGGTTCTACAGACTCTCGAAGATAAGTACAGACGTCTCCGTACTGATCCGCAAGACTTTACTAAACCTTCTCATGACTGGTGAGACCTATTTAACCTAGCGCTCTGATACCATCTTGTCACGATCCAATTCCAGAATCGTGATGGCGTCTGTTGTGGAACCAGGCAAGCCTCCCTATTTAACTAAGCTAAATTTAATTTCCAGTAAAATGTGATTTTTTTAAACAAATTTATTAATAAAACTAAGAATTTGAAATTTAAAACAACATTTGAAAACTAAGTTTAAATCTCCAATCTCTAAGTTTAAAACTAAGAATTTCCACACGGGTCGTGATGGCGCCCAACAACAGGGTTATGCAAGCCAACATAAATTATGCTAAGTGTTACCCTTCCCATGTGATTAATTATTCCAACTTTGAGCACGTTGTCACGACCCAATTTCCCACACGGGTCGTGATGGCGCCCAACAACAGGGTTAGGCAAGCCAACATAAATTATACTAAGTGTTACCTTTCCCATGTGATTAATTATTCCAACTTTTATCATTTTTAAGCATTTATTAACATGCTATTAGCCTGAGACATTAAAATAAAGACATCTGATACATGAGCCAAAAGATAAGCATATGTATGAAAATACAACCCAAACCCCAAAATATACGCAAGTGTGTGCCAAGAACTAGTGTCACGAGTATCACGGGAAACTATCTGAATATACGAGGATAACATATATGTACACAATCCCATGGTCTGAAAGAAATAGACGGGAAATGACAAAAGGAAACTCCAGGGTGCTGCCAGAGATCGTCAGGAAGAGCAGCTCACCGCGAAGTCGACTCAGCCCAAGTCAGTATATAACGCCGGCCTGATAATCAGATGTACCAGCCTCCTGACCTGTACAGTCAATTACAGGGAAAAAAAGGAAGAAGTGCAGCATGAGTACATAATAAATATGTAGCCAGTGAGTATACCGCCCAAACTCGAAGGAGTAGTGACGAGATATCGACTAGATACTCACTAAGGTCCGGCAATATAATATATGACGAAATATGGGTAAAACAATAGGCATGGAAAAATAGTGAGCAACAAGTATATAGCAAATAACGAAAAAAAGATAACAACTGAAAAGGGACAACAAGGTACCAAAAATCTTCTCTTAACCAATGCCTGACACTCCAATTTTTATTAAGTGACTCAAACTCAAGTGAACATACACATACCAGGACAAGACAACCGGCCGGAGTCATAAAGGTGGTCATAGGAACTGGGGTCATAAAGTTATCCCACGATCATGAATCATACATGCGACTCGCGTGCTGACTCGATATAATAAGCTATCCCACGATCGCGCATCATCCCTGCCACTTGTGTGCAACTCAATAATAATAATAATAATAAGCTATCCCATGATCGCGCATCATCCCTGCGACTCGTGTGCTGACTCGATAATAATAATAATAAGTTATCCCACGGTCGCGCATCATCCCTGCGACTCTTGTGCTGACTCGATAATGATAATAATAATAATAATAATAATAATAATAATAATAATAATAATAATAATAATAATAATAATAATAATAATAATAATAATAATACTAATAATAATAATAATAATATAATAATAATAATAATAATATAATAATAATAAGTAGAAGAAGAAGAAGAATAATAATAATAATAATAATAATAATAATAATAATAATAATAATAATA
>ML313818.1:0-78640 GCA_005239505.1 Nicotiana paniculata
AAGTCATGATGCTGAGCAATGATTAGACTGGTTGATTATCTATGTTAGTGTTTCTTGCCAAAATTTTCTTTTTTCATTTTTTTTCAATCAGGTGATTTTAATCATCCCTAATTCAAGCCTGTTTCTCTCAAAATGCTCCCTACTCAGTGCTTTAGTAAAGATATCTGCAATTTGTTGATCAGTAGTACAAAATTCAATTGAGATCATTCCTTTTTCATAGTTATCCCTCAGGAAATGGTGCCTAATATCTATGTGCTTATTTCTCTTATGATGAACCAGGTTCTTCGTCATACTAATTATTTATTATTAATAGAATTTGAAGAATTTGAAATTCTTAGTATAGATCTAAGTATCTATATATCTAAATCTAACCCAAGACCATGCAAAAATGACCTCATTGTCATGGGAGCCCTTTCCTTACTCCTCAATATAGTCGCCGGTAAGTTGCGTCGGATCAACATCGGGATTAAAATAAACTGCAAAAGCAA
Organism: Nicotiana paniculata; assembly: GCA_005239505.1. Classification (NCBI taxonomy): domain Eukaryota; kingdom Viridiplantae; phylum Streptophyta; class Magnoliopsida; order Solanales; family Solanaceae; genus Nicotiana; species Nicotiana paniculata. The sequence goes on from ML313818.1 coordinate 489, forward strand.
CTAAGTCAACGCCTATTTGCTGTGGATCTACTGGCCCGGACGCTGCACTACTGTTATCACAGAAAATAGGAATGCATCCCACATCTATACCAAAGTCCATGAGTTGTTGCTTGATCCATAAGAACTGAGCACAACAAGAGGCTGCAACCACATATTCAGCCTCAGCAGTAGACAAAGCTACTGAATTCTGTTTCTTGGTGGCCCAAGACACAAGGCAGGAGCCCAAAAAGTGAGCCATGCCTGAAGTACTCTTCCTGTCAACCAGGAAACCTGCATAATCAGCATCAGCATATCCTGCAAGGTCGAAATTACTACCTTTAGGATACCAAAGGCACAAATCAATGGTGCCTTTCAATTATCTCAAAATTCTTTTCACTGCAGTGAGGTGGGACTCCTTTGGATTTGCCTGAAACCTAGCACATAGTCCCACGCTGAAAACAATATCAAGTCTGCTAGCAGTGAGACATAATAAAGACCCAATAATCCCTCTGTATAGCTTCAGATCAACGGATGAACCAGGTTCATCCACATCCAATTTTGTAGCTGTGGCTATGAATTTCCTTTGAGTCTTCCATTTTAAACTTCTTGAGCAATTATTACACATACTTTTGTTGGTGGATCCTTGTTCCATTTGAGTTTTGCTTGATTTGCAAGCCTAAGAAGAATTTTAGCTCACCCATCATACTCATCTCAAACTCACTCCCCATAAACATAGCAAATTCCTTGCTCAATTTTTCAAAAGTCGCCCCAAATATAATATCATCTACGTATATTTGCACAACTAGGAGATCCTTACCCTTTTCCTTTAAGAACAAGGTACTGTCAATTTTGCCTCGTTTTACCCATGTTGTAGAAGGAATTTTGATAATCGTTCGTACCATGCTCTTGGTGCTTGTTTGAGACTATACAAAGCCTTGTCGAGTTTGTATACGTGGTTAGGTGACTCATTTCTTTCAAAACCTGGAGGCTGCTTGACAAATACATCTTCTTCTTTCAGATAGCCATTGAGAAAGGCACTCTTAATATCCATCTGATGAAGAGTGAATTCCATGTGTGCACCAAATGCTATAAGAAGTCTGATTGCCTCCAGTCTTTCCACAGGGGCAAAGGTCTCATCATAGTTAATTCCCTCTTCTTGACTATACCCTTGAACAACTAGTCTTGCCTTATTTCTTGTAACAGTTCCATCCTCATCGAGCTTGTTCCTGAAGACCCACTTGGTGCCAATCACTGATCTGTCTAATGGCCTGGGTACCAAGTGCCATACTTGACGTCTTTCAAACTGATTCATCTCTTCTTGCATGGCATTTACCTAATCAACATCTTGTAGGGCTTCCCCAATGTTCTTTGGTTCGATCATGGATAGAAAGGCATCAAACACACACAGATTTTTAAGGATGATCTTTTGATTCCGGATATCAAATCTGTTATGATGTTCTCAATGGGGTGAGAACTCTGATATCTGTGTGGTTTGAGTACCAGTTGTTCATTCCTAGACAATTCCATGGTGTCTTGTTGCTGTGGAGCAGGATCAGGGCCAGGTTGCATATGTTGAATTCCCCCTGTCATGTTGCTTGGGGTAGTTGAACCTGGTCCATCACNAAAGAATACTCCCTCATCACTTATGGGGTCAAATTTTCCTAGGGAATCTTTTCCATTACTATGGACAAAACACTTGCATCCAAAAGCCCTAAGGTAGGATATGTTGGGCTTTCTCCCTTTAAGTAATTCATAGGGAGTTTTCTCTACCAGAGGTCTGGTCATGCATCTATTGATTATGTAACAAGAAGTGTTTATTGCTTCAGCCCAGAAGCTGTGAGGTAGTTTGCTAGATAGAAGCATGGTTCTTGCCATGTCTTCAAGAGTTCTGTTTTTCCTTTCAACAACCCCATTTTGCTGTGGGGTTCTAGGAGCAGAAAAGTTATGATTAACACCATGTTCATCACAGAACTCAGCAAACTTAGCATTCTCAAATTCAGTACCATGGTCAGATCTTATTGATGCTAGTTGATGTCCTAATTGATTTTGAGTTTTCTTGACAAATGAGGTGAACATATCAAATGCTTCATCCTTAGATGCCAGGAATAAGGTCCAAGTGAACCTTGAATAATCATCAAATAACACCATCACATATCTCTTACCACCTCTACTCAGAGTTCTCATAGGACCACACATATCCATATGAACCAGTTCCAACGTCCTGGTGGTACTGACTATTTTCTTACTTTTGAAAGAGGACCTTACCTGCTTCCCCCTGGCACATGCCTCACAAACTTTGTCCTCCTTGAACTTAATGTTAGGAAGTCCTACCACTAAGTCCTTAGAGACTAGTTTGTTAAGCTGAGTTAGACTCGCATGACCAAGTCGTTTGTGCCACAGGAGGGGATCACTGTCCAACACACTTAGGCAAGTGAGTTCATTTTCAGACAGTGTGGACAAGTCTATGACATAGATGTTATTCATTCTTTTTCCCTGCAAAACAATCTTGTCAGTAAGCAGGTTAATCACAAAACATTTTGTGGAAGTAAGGCAAACAGGTTACCTCTGTCACATAGTTGTTATACACTGATCAAGTTATATTTCAAGCCATCTATCAGATACACATGTTCAATGGATCGTGTGTCATCCTTACCTACCTTACCAACCCCAATAATTTCACCTTTCTTTCCGTTTCCAAAGGAGACATTTCCTCCTTTGAGACTTTCAAGTGAAAGGAACTGTTCCATGTTCCCTGTCATATGCTTTGAGCAGCCACTATCCAAATACCAAATTTGGCTGCCTTCTCTCACTTGAACCTACAAAAGAATTAGGGGTTAGTTTTAAGAACCCAAACTAGTTTGGGTCCTTTTCTATGAGAGAATGGATGAATCAAATTTTTTCTGGCCCAAATTTGGTAGCCAGTTTTTCTTTTTGACAAACCTCTCATTTTTTCGACTGCCCTGCTCTTTTGTAGTACAGTCATATTTGTAGTGGCCAGTCTTACCACAATGGGTGCAAATTTTATTCTCAGGGAGAGTGAGATACTTGCTTTTGGGATCCCACTTGGGCAACTGATTTCCAAAGCCAATCCCTCTCCGGTTGCTACTATGATTCTCTTGAAGCCATGTCAAGTCATCAGAGGATTTATTCCATTTACAAGTTCTATCTAGTTCATGTTTGACTTTTCCAAGCTCTTCTTTAAGTGATCTTATCTATTCATCCTTGGCATACATTTTATCTTTTAGTTTTCCCAAATTTTCTTCTAACATTACATGAGAGTGATCAACAACCTTTTTACTGAATCCTAATCTTAGTTTTAAGTTCTCATATTTCAGTTCTAGAATCTCAGTCTCAAGTGGATGAACCTGGTTCAACAAGACATTGTTTTTCTTTTTAGATTCACTGACTCTAATTTCCAGGTTCATGCACTTTGCTTTTACATTGCACATTCTTTAGATAGTTGATCATTCTCTTTGGTTGTTTCCTCTGAATCATCTATGAAATCAAGTAGCAACTCAAAGAGTTTTTCCTTAGATAGGAATTTTACTTTGTTTTTAAGATGGGAGATACTTACCTCTGGTTCTTCATGTGATTCCTCATCATATTCTCCAATTGCCATGAGTTCCTGATCTTGAGTCTCCCCATCTTCTGATTCCTCATCTGAACTTTCCCCCAAGCAGCAACCATAACTTTTGTTGTGGTTTTCTTGGGTTGGACATGTTCCTTCTTTCATATCTCTCCTTTTTCCATTCTTCTTCCCACTGAGGACAATTTTTGACGAGATGGTCAGTCTTACCACATTTGTAGCATCCCTTGTTGGTTGGACTTTCTGGAGCTTTTTCTTTGATGTAGTTTCCTCCTCTAGAGATGCCCTTCTTCCTCATAATAAAGTTTCTGAATTCTTTGGTAATCATGGCCATCTCATCTTCCTCCAGATCTGCTCCCTCAGTTATTCTTCGTGCTAGACTCCTCTCCTTCTTTGGACCATCCATCTTCATTGTCTGCCTTCTGAGTTCATAGGCAGTGAGGTTTCCAATCAGCTCATCCAATCTCAAGGTTTCCATATTTTTGGATTCCTGGATAGCAGTGATTTTGATTTCCCAGAAAATAGGCAAGACCCTTGTCAGGATCTTCTCAACCCTGTCCTCTTCAAGAATGACTCTTCCAAGAGACTTCAGTTCATTAGTCAAGGTTGTGAACCTTGTGTACATCTCTTGGATAGTCTCTCATTCTTTCATAGTGAAGTTTTCATACTGATAGTAGAGTACCTCTTGACCTTTTCACCTGCGGTGTTCCTTCATGGGCTACTTTCAAGGTATCCCAGATCTCTTTGGCAGTGGTGCAGTTTTGGATTCTGCTGTACTCGTCTAACACTAGCCACTTTTTGGCCTTTGCATTCTTCTCCCATTTCTTCAGATCCTCAGCAGTGCAGTCAGCTCCAGTCTTTGGTACATCTATACCTTCAGCAGTCTTCATCATGGTGGTTAGAGGACCATCAGTGACTATGTCCCAGAGTTCATAGTCTTCTCCAATTAGGTGATCCTTCATCCTGTTCTTCCACCAAGAGTAATACTGGCCATTGAAGAGTGGTGGCCTTGCAGTTGATTGACCTTCCCAGTTTCCAGGTGGTGCACTCATCATTATCTTCTCCAAGGTTTTAGCCTTTCAAGGATAACCTGCTCTGATACCAATTGATGTTTTAGACGTCAATACCACACAAGAAGATAGGTTAATTTGTGTGGTATCCAATTTTTTGAGTGCTGTCTCTCTAGAAGAACCTGGTTCTTCTTGGTGTTCCAACTTCTATTGTTGCGGAATAATAAAAGCAGTAAAGTAAAAACACAGAGATTATTACCTGGAAAACACCTAGCTCAAAAGGTGTAAAAAACACGACCTACTCCTTAGTAGGATTTGCTCAAACTCTTCACTAAAACTCTGAGTCAAACGGACTTACAAAATAAACTCTTTTGTAATCCTAGGACTAAGTCTAATCCCTTCGTAGTAACGAGCCTCTAGCTAATTTCTACAAACTTCAAGTTAACTCTAACTTGAACAATGTGTACCTATTACAATTGCTTCTATAAAAGCTGAAAAGATACAATATTAAATCGCCTACTACAACCAACTAGACTCAATGAAAAACAGATGGAATTGGTTCTTCTAGCTGGTCTATAGCCTTTGTATCGCACAGTAATTCTGCTTTCAAAATCTCTGGGAATTTTGCTTTCAGTACTTGATTCACTTCTGCACTTGTGCATTCTTAATTCAAGAACAAATACTTTAATTATTTATAGATTCAGTTGTTGAGTTTTTCGTTCAGTTCTGGTACAACTCTACCTGGGAGAAAGAGTTCGTATTAAACTCAACTTCCTTCCTTCGTTACTGTCCTTGCTGAATTCAACTTCTATTCTCTTATCAATTTGCAACCTTTTCGCATTAGGAGACACTATCCTTGCTCATTGATACTTGACAATCGCATTCATCTCCTATGCATATACGGTTCATGTGACAACGCATCAAGTCAAGTATGTGTGCTCTGATGGACCTGGTTCAACTGGTCAGACATTTGTCAATCTTCAAAACTATGCAGTGACTTGGGTCAACACACCACATCACACTTTAGAACTCTACCACGCTCGAAATATTAAGCCTTGTTACTCTATCAACCCAAACTTGAACATTCCTAGTCCGATTGTCTTTCCTCTGTCAGAAATGAAATACTGAATCTCTGAATCATACCGTGAGTAACACCTCCCTCCAGGTCATTCACTGGTTCGACGTATAGACAAGCATCTTACCATTACTCCTCACTGTGCGATAGCAATGCACGAATCTTCATAACAATCAAAGCCAAATCTCAAAACACAAAACACAATCACATAACTGCTACTGATCTGAAACAACAGAACTTCTTTCCGCAAGGTGATGACAATAACACAATCAATTACGCAGGGAGAAAAATCTTACACCATATCTGCAGTACCATTACAATTCCTCGATTCCCGATTTACAACAAACGCTTCACGTCACATGAGATTGAGTAAGAAAGAGATGAAGGCATAAACCTCAAACGAATCAAATTGAACGCTGAGGAATCAAGAAGAGAAGTGCTCCTAACAGCCCTGTAGCCTCTCGAAGACAAGTATAGACGTCTCCGTACCGATCCTCAAGACTCTACTAGACTCGCATATGACTCGTGAGACCTAATTGAACCTAGTGCTCTGATACCATGTTGTCACGACCCAAAATCCTTTAAAGGTCATGATGGCGCCTAACACCGCTGTCAGGAAAACCCAGAAAAAAATGATTAACCTCATTACTCATTTTAGTATTCTTGAAATCATAATTTCCTTAAATTAAGTAGTAAGATATAAAGTTTACCGAGTAAATGATAATATTTCTAAAACTTTCATACAAAACAACTCAAAAACATCCCCAAAACCCGGTGTCACAAGTGCATGAGCATTAACTAGGAAGTATGAAAAAATACAACTTCTGTCTAGAATACAAAATTAGACAGGAAAAATATAAAATAACTCGGACGGAGACTCTGTGCGTGCTCCGGACTCCTAACATGGAATTCAACTCACCTATGTCCCCGTAATAACCGCGCCTCTACGACCATAAGGCCACTAGACATAAATGCACCTGCACAAAAATGTGCAGTAAGTGTAGTATGAGTACAAAGATAACACGTACCCAGTAATTATCTAGTCTAACCTCGAAGAAGTAATGACGAGAGGTCGACTTCGACACTTACTATGGCCAACAATAATATACCGATAATATAATAAAACATGGATGTTATAAAACAACTGTAAACTTAATAACATGAAACAAGTAAGCAATTCTTTTGTTAATAGGAGGTTTCCAGATTTATTTTCATTATTTATCATTTTATCTCAGGCCAACAAGGGAATATTATTTATAATAAATTCCAAAGCAATCAATTCAATGATATGCAAATCATGCCGAGCTCGTACAACCCGTTCCAATATAATATTTAAATTGTGCACTGCCGTGGGTCGAACGACACGAACCATAGATGCATCTATTTAATCTGCCGAGGCGTTCGACCCGCTCCACAAAATATAAACACATTCAAGCAGCTAGCCAAGAATTCTCTAAGAGGCAATTATCCAAGGAACTATCGAGCCCGATCGAGTCTGCCGCTTCGAATGTGCATAGATTCGTTCTAGTCGCCATAGACAACTTCACAAAATGGGTTGAAGTTGTAACGACCCGCCCGGTCGTTCCGAGAGTTTATCCCTGTTTCCCCCAATTCTGCTTCATTATATGTGGTTCAGCTTCATTACGTTGTGTTAGATTGATTGGCTCGGGTTCGGAGCGATTTTTAGGGAGAAATGAGACACTTAGTCTCTTATCTTGGTTCAATAGTGGAAAAGTCAACAGGAAGTTGGCTTATTAGTAAACGACCTCGAAATACGGATTTTATGGTTTGGTAGCTTCGTTGGGTGATTTGGGACTTAAGAGTGTGTTTGGAATGTGGTTTTGATGTCCAGTATAGAATTAGGCTTGAATTGGCGAAAGTTAGTTTTTGGCAATTTCTGATCGGCCGTGAAAAATAGGCTATTGGGGTCGGAATGGAATTATGAAAGTTAGAGCAGGTTCATAGTGTCATTTTGGATATGTGTGCAAAATTTCAGGTCAATCAGACGTGTTTTGGATGGTCTCGGTATCATTGGCGGAATTTAGAAGTTTCAAAGTTCATAGGGTTGAATTTGATGTGATTTTTGGTGTTTTGTGTTGTTTTTGGTGTTTCGAAGGCTCGACTAAGTTTGAATAATGTTATGGGATATAATGGTAGGTTTGGTTGAGGTCCCCGGGGCCTCGGGTGTGTTTCGGGTGGTTAACAGAGTGTGTTTCGTCTAAAAAGGACTACTGTTGCTGCTGTATTTTCTTGGTCTAGTTTCCTTATATGCGATCGCAATGGTGAGGCAGCAGAAATTGTTATATCCGATCGCAAGTAATGGCCCGTGATGGCGTAGTGGGAGGAGGCAGAGCAGTGCGGTCACATGAGTCTTATTGCGATCGCACAGTGTGGGCACGTGTGGAAGTGTGGTGATGGAATTGCTCTATGCGATCGCATAGAGCTGGTCGCGATCGCATAGGTGTGAGGAGTTGTCTTATCCGATCACATAATTTTTTCTGCGACCGCATAGAGTTAGTTTTGTTGGGAAGCATTTTGTTCTTCGCGATCGCATGGCTTTTTCCGCGATCGCACAGAGTAAAAGTCTGGGCATGCAGTTTAAGTTCTAATTTCGGGGGTTCTTGGCCATAACTCATTTTTCCATTTGAGAGCTCGGGGGAAGGAGATTTTGGACAATATTTTCAGTGGGATTCTTGTTGTAAGTGTTCTTCAATCATTTTTGGTTCAATTTCATGAATTTTTCTTGATTTTCACCATGCAATTTGAGGAATTAAGTAGAAAATTTGGGAAAAATGGGAGGAAAAATTTAAAAATTTCTTTTTGTGATTTGAGTGGGCAATTGTGGTCCGATTTTGATATTCTTGGTATGTACGAACTCGTGGGAGGATAAGAATTCTTGTGATGTAATTTTTATCGGATTCCGAGACGTGGGCCCGGAGGTCGAATTTGGTAAATTTCGGGAATTGTGCCTAATTTTGATAGTTTTCGATTGGGGTTCGTCTCCCTAGCATATTTTGATGTTATTGATCTGATTTGTGATTGACTCGGAGCTTTGGGAGCCGATTCGAGGGGCAAGAGCATCGCGGAGTAGCTTTTGGCTATTTTGAGGTAACTAACGATTGTAACTCTAAACCTGAGGGTATGAAACCCTGGTTTTTGATATTGTTTTGGTTAATGAGGTGATGCACATGCTAGGTGAAGAGCGTGTGGGAGTGCACCGATAGGGATTGTGAGTTGGTCCGCCCGTAGCGACTATTAAGCTGCGTATTCGATCTGAAACCTTGCGATATCCTGTATTTTAGAAATTTATACTTGTTTATGGGCTGTGAGCCATGTTTGGGGCCTTGTGCCGACATGTTTAGACCCTCAGAGGTACTTTTACACTATTTTCTCACTATCCTGATAGAACATGTGTGAACTCAGTCATGTTTCCTAGTTGTTATTTTCACTGTTATCACACTGCTTTAAAACTCTGAGAAGTATTTTGGGCTGAGTCCCGTGAGTTGAGATGAATTGCCCGAGTGGCTTGTGAGGATGACTGAGCGAGGCCGAGAGCCGAGTATGTGAGGATAGTTATGGATTGGGCTGCATGCTGCAGTAATAAATATGTCCAAGCCGAGAGCCGAGTATGTGAGGATAGTTATGGATCGGGCTGCACGCCACAACAATATATATGTTATGTATTACATATGGATCGGGCTGCACGCCGCAGCAAATATAGCGCCTGGGCTGAAGGAGCCCCTCCAGGAGTCTGTACACCCCTAGTGAGCGCAGTCGACGATTATATGGATCGAGCTGCACGCTGCAACATATGTTATATGGATCGGGCTGCATGCCGCAACATATGTTATATGGATCGGGCTGCACGCGAAACAATATACATTATATATGGATCAGGCTCTGTGCGCCATCAATATATATGTATATATATACGTATTGGATCGGGCTGCACGCTGCAGAAGTTGTTATTTGGTACCCGATGAGTGAGAGTGCTGAGTGTGAGCATTGATTTATGAGAGTAGAGTCACGAGTGACTAAGAGGCTTGCCGGAGGGGCTTTATTGTGAGTGACACTGCGCGCGAGTGGCAGATATTTTTATGAAACTACTGTTTTCACTATTCTTTACACTGAGCCTTTTGATAAATGTTGACTAATGTTTCATACAAGTTTAAAAAGGGAAAACTGGAGTTTTGTAAAATCTTTGGTAAATGTGGACTCTTGACTTGATCTATTACCTTTACTGGTACTTATTTTATTAAACTATAAAGTTTAAATGCTCGTCACTGCACTCATGTTTTTAGATACTTTGGTTACTTAGTGAGTTGGCGTACTCACGTTACTTCCTGCACCTTGTGTGCAGATTCAGGTACCGAGGTAGAGTGATTACTGAGCTACCCCATTTGGAGCATTGTTCAGAGATTGCAAGGTATACTCTATCATCTTACTTTACATTCCCAGACTTGTTGTGGTAAGGATTTGTATTAGACTGTATCACCTCTTAGATGCTCATGAGGTTGACTCCAGATGTTGGGACTGTGCTTAGATGTTCTAATCATTTTTATTGTTTTTGAAATGCTTAAGAAATAGAATTATTATGAAAATTCGGATATTTGATATATTAAATGGAAAATCATTTCATTATTTTCAGTAAATTGGCTAGCCTAGTATCACGATAGGCGCCATCACGGCCAGTTGTGATTTGGGGTCGTGACAAGCTGGTATCAGAGCGCTAGGTTACATAGGACTCAATAGTCATGAGCAGGTTTAGTAGAGTCTTGCGGATCGATACGGAGACGTATGTACTTATCTTCAAGAGGCTGCAGAGCCCTTAGGAAAGTCTCACATTCTTGAATTCTTATCGTGTGAATCCATTTTATTCAGCCAAGGGCGTAACTCTTGAATTCCTTCCATGTATTTGAACGCGCCCTAGAGCGCTTGGTATCAGCTGTGCATCGATGACTTGTGACTTCCATGGATGAGATGTGATTTTAGCATGTTGATAATGGGCCAGTCTTGAGGACTTGAGGCCGACTTATGTCTGTGGCTTGAGTGCTGAGATTTTATTGTGTGAGCACATGTATTTGGGGACTTATATGTCCGTTGATGTCCTTATTGACAGGACTTTGAGGCTGGATGCCTATGTGGTGAGTGTGATTTTATGGTTAGATGTGTTCAGACTGTGATTTGTGACAAAAGGATTGGCTGGGAATGTGGCAAGAACTATTGATGTTTGATTTCTGTCTCGATTTGGTATATGGCTTCGAGTTGTGAGTGTATTGGAAGACCTCTCATGTTGTTTAGTTGTGGAGCGAAGCAGATCTTTTTGTTGAGTTATGAGTTCCTAGTGATGTCTTTTGGGCTAATCATTGCCCCCGTAGAGTTCATGTATTTGATTAACGATGTATTCCAGCTGTATTAGCACTAATTTGTTATTGTATTCATTGATGGCATCCTGGCGTATACGCGTAGCCAGGGGTAGCATACTCAGTATATGAGGAGGCAATGTCCTCATCTTCTTGGAGGTCCATCTCAGCTGAGGAGCCAGCCTTCGACTTCACCTCTAGTTACTTCACCACCCACCTAGGCAGCCAGGGGTGGTAGCCAGTCAACTAGAGGTCGCCCTAGAGGGGGAGGTCGAGCAGGTGAAGTTCAGGCCCGTATGTATGCCTTTCTAGCCAGGCCTGATGCTATGGCCTCTGATGCAGTGATCGCAGGTATTGTCTCAGTCTGTTGCCAAGATGCTTTGGCTTTATTTGACCCTGGTTCTACATATTCCTATGTTTCATCATATTTTCCCATTTTCTAGATATGTCCTGTGAGTCTTTAGTTACATCTGTTCATGTGTCGACTCCGGTGGGCGTTACTATTATTGTGGACAGTGTGTATCGGTCGTGTGTGATATCTATTGGGGGTCTGGAGACCCAAGTGGACCTATTGTTACTCAGCATGGTCGATTTTGATGTGATATTGGGCATGGATTGGTTATCTCCGTGTCATGCTGTTCTTGATTGCCACGCTAAGACCGTGGCCTTAGCTATGCCAGGATGTCTGAGGGTTGAGTGGAGAGGTTCTTTTGAGTATGTGCCTAGCATGGTGATTTCCTACCTGAAGGCTCGGCATATGGTTGAGAAGGGGTGTTTATTGTACCTGGATTTTGTGAGGGATGCCAGTGGTGAGACTCCAGCTATTGATTCGGTTGCTGTGGTCCGTGACTTCCGGACGTGTTTCCTGCAGACCTGCCACCTGATAGGGACATTGATTTTGGTATTGACCTGGTGCCAGGAACTCAGCCTATTTCTATTCAACCTTATCATATGGAACCATCGGATCTACAGGAATTAAAGGAGCAGCTTCAGGAACTCCTAGACAAGGGGTTCATGCGGCCTAGTGTGTCACCTTGGGGTGCACCGGTGTTGTTTGTAAAGAAGAATGATGGTTCTATGCGCATGTGTATTGATTATCGGCAGCTGAATAGGGTTACTGTGAAGAATCAATATCCCTTGCCTCATATAGATGACTTGTTTGATCAGTTGCAGGGTGCCAGGGTATTTTCCAAGATTGACTTGTGTTCCGGCTATCATCAATTGAAGATTCGGGGGCCATACCTTTTGAAGACTGCTTTCAGGACTAGATATGGTCATTATGGGTTTCTGGTTATGCCATTCAGGCTGACCAATGCCCCAGCAGCCTTTATGCACTTGATGCACCATGTATTCCAGCCTTATCTGGATTCTTTTGTCATTGTGTTTATTTACGATATCTTGGTGTATTCCCAATCTCGTGAGGATCATGAGCAGCATTTGAGAGTTGTGCTTCAAACCTTGAGGGAGAAGAGATTGTATGCAAAATTTTTCGAAGTGTTAGTTCTGCCATCAGCTTCAGGTTCTTATACCACATATTGTGATGCCTCGAGGGTAGGCATTGTTTGTGTTTAGATGCAGAAGGGTGTAGTGATTGCGTGATAGTTATGATCTTCGGAAGTATAGAGAGATATCAGTTTGAGGCTAAGCCGACAGGGGTATCTCCTGCGGGTAGTCCTGGGGTGTGAGATCCTTATGTTGTTCGGTAGTAAGTTCTCTTCTACCAGTAAATGATATATGTTGTAATTGAGTTTAGATCGCTTGTGGAGGTTGGCATGACTATTACAATGGTGAATGCGAGATTTGCAGATGACTTGAGCTGTTAGACGGGTTGTGTTATGTTGGGTATTGTGAGTTATTGTTTGTCTTGATCGTTGGCTTTGAGCTAAGTGGGGCAGTCTGTTAATGTTGATTGCACGATGATGTGCTGTACTCGTTTCAGTTCGAGGTATATTGATGGATTCAGTTATGACGTGCAGAGGTGGAGTCTGGGAATAACTCGAGTAATGGAAATTCTTCGATACAAGTCGTAATGTACTCTATTGGGTAACTGGGTTCTATTGAATCATTGAGTATTAGGGTGTGCTATGTATTCGAGCAGTGGAATTGAGGTCAGATATAGTAATTCGTGCGCTTCATGGACTTCGAAACTGAGAGTTCTCATAAATAGGTTATTTTGTGGTAGTGAACTGTGAAGATGCGAGCAAAGCTAGTCGGATGTTAGTATGCACCATGATTCAGTCATTGTGAACTTTTCGGTAAATTATCTATCTGTTCTGGGTGACCAAAGTTGATTCAGGGTTATTGGTAGGCCCGTATGAGTGTGTGTTCTACACCGGGTCAGAATTGCTGACTCCGAATTTCTATTGTTGAGGAATGTACCATTTGATTGTGATTGAGTTTATTCATGTTCTGGAGTGATCTATGAGTTACCCTTTGGTATTGTAGGGAGTGGTGATTATTGGTTATATGCACATATGGTGCGGTTCTAATTGGGCTTTATAGCTAGGTTTGAGTAAGGTAAGTAATTGTTGCGGGATTGAGGCGTGTTGGTTATGTACCTTCTGATTCGTGTGGCATGGTATTGTCTGGTTTCCCCATGGTTATGGAAATGCACTTTGAGTACTGGATGTCGAATTTCGAATGGTTATTGATTTTGAGCCAGGTGGCTTGTAGTATTTCACGTGGACCAGCGTTTGTATGAGATCGCACAGTGTAGCAGAGATTATATAGGGGTATGACCTTTGGTATTGGATTCGTGTGTTTTGATTCTTACGATGTGTGCCAGGCTTTTAGCATGATGTTGTGATGGTAATTGTTAATGGCAGGATAATCCTCCCGTGTGAATCTTTCATATAATTTGATTATATTGGGATGTTTCTATTGAGTGCACAAGTTGCACAGGTTATGGCTTCGAATTTTATCGATGTGTCATGTCATCAGAGTGGTCATGTTAGATGAGAAGAGGTCATTGGACCTAGAATGAATATTGTCAGAATTGTCTACAACATAGTTGGAAGGATAAATATCGGGAGTCGGCTTAGAAATCTGCTATATTTCTTGTTTGGGAAGGGGGAGCTTCATGTCTAACTCATCGGACGAATGGTTGTTAGTTTCTACGTGTTTCTTTCCTCATCGGCAGTATATGAAAGTGTTAGAGCAGGCATTTTTTGATAAGAGGTTATTTACCGGTATTGAGTTGTTCTCAGCAGTTATTGTGGTTAAGAGTTATTGCTATGAGTGTTTGAGTCATGCGGTGTATTATATGATTTCATCTGGGGCGCGTATATGGCTTGATCCAGCATGTTTAGACCTGTTCAGTTTATAGTTGTTGAATTTTGATCTTGTATATTACTTCAGAAGTGGAAATTTGGTTCTAAGGTTTATGGGTCAGGTTGGCTTTTGAAATTTCAACTGTGTTGTGCTATTGGACCTATATGGGATAGGGTGATGTGGGATCACCCCCGAGTATGTGCATGGTAGGATACGCGACAGTTTGATGGTGTTGGAGAACAACTCTTGGCACGTTCGAGGACGAACGTATGTTGAAGTGGGGGGGGGGATGTAATAACCCGGCCGGTCATACCGAGAGTTTAGCCCCGTTTCCCGCGTTTCTGCTTCATTATATGTGGTTCAGCTTCATTATATTGTGTTAGATTGATTGGCTCGAGTTCAGAGCGATTTTTGGGGAGAAATGAGACACTTAGTCTCTTATATTGGTGCAATAGTGGAAAAGTCAACCGGAAGTAGACTTATTGGTAAACGACCCGGAATGTAGATTTTATGGTTCGGATAGCTACGTTGGGTGATTTGGGACTTAGGAGTGTGTTCGGAATGTGGTTTGGATGTCCGGTGTAGAATTAGGCTTGAATTGGCGAAAGTTAGTTTTTGGCGATTTCCGGTAGGCAGTGGAAAATAGGCTATCGGGGTCGGAATGGAATTCTGGAAGTTGGAGAAGGTTCGTAGTGTCATTTTGGATATGTGTGCAAAATTTCAGGTCAATCAGACGTGTTTTGGATGTTTTCGGCATCATTGGCGGAATTTAGAAGTTTCAAAGTTCATAGGCTTGAATTTGATGTGATTTTTGGTGTTTTGCATTGTTTTTGGTGTTTCGAAGGCTCGACTAAGTTTGAATAATGTTATGGGATATGTTGGTAGGTTTGGTTGAGGTCCCGGGGCCTCGGATGTGTTTCGGGTGCTTAACGGAGTGTGTTTGGCCTTAAAAGGACTATTGTTGTTGCTGTATTTTCTTGGTCTGGTTTCCTTATATGCGATCGCAATGGTGAGGCTGCGATCGCATAGGCTTATTGGTGAGGCAGCAGAAATTATTATATGCGATCGCAATTGACGATCCGCGATGGCATAGTGGGAGGAGGCAGAGCAGTGCGGTCGCGTGAATCTTATTGCGATCGCATAGTGTGGGCGCGTGTGGCAGTGAGGTGATTGAATTGCTCTATGTGATCGTATAGTGCTTGTCGCGATCGCATAGGTAGGAGTTGTCTTACGCGATCGCATAGTTTTTTCTGCGACCGCGTAGAGTTAGTTTGGTTGGGCAGCAGTTAGTTCTTCGCGATCGCGTGCCTTTTTCCGCGATCGCACAGAGTAAAAGTCTGGGCAGATAGTTTAAGTTCTAATTTCGGGTGTTCTTAGCCATAAATCATTTTGCCATTTGAGATCTCGGGGGAAGGAGATTTTGGACAAGATTTTCAATGGGATTCTTGTGGTAAGTGTTCTTCAATCATTTTTGGTTCAATTTCATGAATTTGTCTTGATTTTTACCATGCAATTTGAGGAATTAAGTAGAAAATTTGGGAAAAATGGGAGGAAAAATTTGGAAATTTCTTTTGGTGATTTGAGTGGGCAATTGTGGTCCGTTTTTGTTATTCTTGGTATGTACGGACTTTTGGTAGGATAAGGATTCTTGTGATTTAATTTTTATCGGATTCCGAGACGTGGTCCTAGGGGCCGGATTTGGCAAATTTCGGGAATTGTGCCTAATTTTGATAGTTTTCGATTGGGGTTCGTCTCCCTAGAATATTTTGATGTTATTGATTTGAGTTGTGATAGACTCGGAGCTTTTGGGAGTCGATTCGAGGGGCAAGAGCTTCGCGGAGTAGCTTTTGGGCTGTTTTGAGGTAAGTAACGATTGTAACTCTAAACCTGAGGGTATGAAACCCCGTTATTTGATATGGTTTAGGTAAATGAGGTGACGCACATGCTAGGTGACGAGCGTGTGGGCGTGCACCGATAGGGATTGTGACTTGGTCCGTCCCGTAGCGACTATTAAGCCGCGTATTCGATTTGAAACCTTGCGATATCCTGTATTTTAGAAATTTATACTTGTTTATGGGCTGTGAGCCATGTTTGGGGCCTTGTGCCGACCTGTTTAGACCCTCAAAGGTACTTCTACACCATTTTCCCACTATCCTGATAGAATTATCTGTGAACTCAGTCATGTTTCCTACTTGTTATTATTTTCACTGTTATCACACTGCTTTGAAACTCTGAGAAGTATTTTGGGCTGAGTCTCATAAGTTGAGATGAATTTCCCGAGTGGCTTGTGAGGATGACTGAGCGAGGCCGAGAGCCGAGTATGTGAGGATAGTTATGGATCGGGCTGTACACCGCAGCAATATAGATGTCCAGGCCGAGAGCCGAGTATGTGAGGATAGTTATGGATCGGGCTGCACGCCGCAACAATATATATGTTATGTATTACATATGGATCGGGCTGCACGCCGCTGCACAGCGCAACAAATATAGCGCTTGGGCTGAAGGAGCCCCTCCAGGAGTCTGTACACCCTTAGTGAGAACAATCGACTATTATATGGATCGGGCTGCACGCCGCAGCGTATGTTATATGGATCGGGCTGCACGCCGCAGCGTATGTTATATGGATCGGGCTGCATGCCGCAATAATATACATTATATATGGATCGGGCTGTGCGCCGCATCAATATATATGTATATATATACGTATTGGATCGGGCTGTACGCCACAACAGTTGTTATATGGTACCTGATGAGTGAGAGAGCTAAGTGTGAGGATTGATTTATGAGAGTAGAGTCACGAGTGACTAAGAGGCTTGCCCGAGGGGCTTTATTGTGAGCGACACTGTCACCGAGTGGCGGATATTTTTATGAAACTATTGTTTTCACTATTCTTTACACTGAGCCTCTTGATAAATGTTGAATAATGTTTCATACAAGTTTAAAAAGGGCAAACTAGAGTTTTGTAAAATCTTTTGTAAATGTGGACTCTTGACTTGATCTATTACCTTTAATGGTACTTATTTTATGAAAGTATAAAGTTTAAATGCTCGTCACTGCACTCATGTTTTTAGATACTTTGGTTACTTACTGAGTTGGCGTACTCACGTTACTCCCTGCACCTTGTGTGCAGATTCAGGTACCGGGGCAGAGTGATAGCTGAGCTACCCCATTTGGAGCATTGTTCGGAGATTGTGAGGTAGATGCTCGGTGTCCGCGACCTACTCTTTCTCCTTCCTACTCTGTCATCTTACTTTACATTCCCAGACTTGTTGTAGTAAGGATTTGTATTAGACTGTATCACCTCTTAGATGCTCATGGCGGTTGACTCCGGATGTTGGGACTGTGCTTAGATGTTCTAATCATTTTTTTTTAAATGCTTAAGAAATAGAATTATTATGAAAATTCGGATATTTGATGTATTAAATGGAAAATCATTTCATTATTTTCAGTAAATTGGCTAGCCTAGTATCACGATAGGCGCCATCACGACCAGTTGTGATTTGGGGTCGTGACAAAGCCGCATCTTACAAAGCTGTAACTAAGAAGGTCGTAGCAGGTTTTGTTCAGGACCGCATTGTTTGTCGGTTCAGAGTACCAGAGTCAATCATCACTGACAACGCCGCCAACCTCAACAGTGATATGATGAAAGCCATGTGCGAAACCTTCAAGATCAAGCATAAGAACTCCACAACATACAAGCCACAAATAAACGGAGTCGTAGAAGCCGCCAACAAGAATATCAAGAAGATACTGAGGAAAATGGTAGATAATTACATATAATGGCACGAGAAGTTGCCATTCCCTCTGCTCGGGTAGCGTACCAAGGTTCGCACATCAACTGGGGCAACTCCTTACTTATTGGTTTATGGCACTGAAGTAGTTATTCCTTCCGAAGTAGAAATCCCTTCTTTAAGAATTATACGAGAAGCCGAACTCAGTGATACAAAATGGGTACAGAGCCAATACGAGCAACTAGCTCTCATTGATGGTAAAAGAATGAATGCGGTGTGTCATGGTCAACTCTATCAAAATAGGATGGAAAGAGCCTTCAATAAAAAGGTCAGACAGAGCAATTTACACCGGGACAATTGGTGCTAAGACGAATCTTCCCACATCAAAGCCAAGGGATAGTTTTCACCCAATTGGCACGGTCCCTACATGGTTCATTGGGTACTTACAAGAGGAGCACTCATACTTGTAGAAATGGAAGGAGAGATTTGTCCAAAACCTATCAACTCAGATGCAGTCAAAAGATACTATGTCTAGGATTGTTCGCACTTCTTTACTTGATGTAACTGAACTATGCTTGACCTGATTCCCATTTAAGAGGGGATACGCAGTCAGCCTTGTGGGTTCGGTCACATCTTAATAAAATCTTCATTTTTACATGATCAGAAATTGGGGCAAGATCGCAATTTCAAGTCGACATCGTCTTGTGTGGAACAACCGAAAAATATTGTCAAAAGTATGCATTTAAACTAGGGTAGAATTTTGAGGAGGACCCTCAAAACTCTAAAGCAAGGAGGTTGCAATGTCTCTAAATGTATCACAGTCACTAGTTCATCCAAATTATTTGATCTCGCATACTACAATACATTTCAAATAACTGTATTTTTGCAAATAATTTGTTAAATGCATACATATTTTCGAAAACTTTGTTTCTATGACAGCCAAGCGTTGCCCAAGGTAACTCAAGCAGGACCTCAAGACAGGAATGAAGTCAAAGCAAGGAGTCGAATCACGAATCGACCATCCCTCGCAAAACTCATGATTTTTCTTTGAATGCAGGCATGAAAAAACAACAATATTTTCAAATACATACCTTCATGACGACAAGTTACCAAATGAAAACACATCCAGCTAAGAAATACTTCACTCTCTCACTGTCACTCATTGCTTTAATTGCATAAGGCTAAACACTGCCTTTCTTTGCATGAGACTAAGAATTATCTCCGTTCATCGCATAAGGCTAAGCACTTCCTTTCTTTGCATGAGACTAAGCATTGTCTCCGTTTATCGCATAAGGCTAAGAAACTGACTTTCTTTGCATGAGACTAAGCATTGTCTTCATTTATCTCATATGGCTAAGCACTACCTTTCTTTGCATGAGAATAAGAACCATCTCCTCTTTTTGCATGAGGCTAAGCAATGCCTCCAAATTACATAAGGCTAAGCGCTGCCTTTCTTTGTATGAGACTAAACATTGTCTCTGTTTATTGCATAAGGCTAAACACTACCTTTATTTGCATGAGGCTAAGAATTGTCTCTTTTTCTTACATAAGACTAAGCATTGTCTCCTTTTATCGCATAAGGTTAAGCACTACCTTTCTTTTCATGAGAATAAGCACTGTGTCTTCTTCTTGCATGAGGCTAAGCAATGCCTCCAAATTACATAAGGCTAAGCACCGCCTTTCTTTGCATGAGACTAAGCATTGTCTCTGTTTATTGCATAAGGCTAAGCACTGCCTTTCTTTGCATAAGGCTAAGCACTATCTTCCTTTGTATGAGACTAAGAATTGTCTCTGTTTATCGCATAAGGCTAAGCACTGCCTTTTTTTTCATGAGACTAAGCACCATCTCCTCTTCTTGCATGAGGCTAAGCATTGCCTCTGAATTACATAAGGCTAAGCACTGCCTTTCTTTGCATGAGACTAAGCATTGTCTCTGTTTATTGCATAAGGCTAAGCACTGCCCTTTATTTGCACGATACTAAGCATTATCTCCTTTTCTTGCATGAGACTAAGCATTGTCTCCGTTTACTACACAAGGCTAAGCACCGCTTTTCCCTGCATGAGACTAAGCATTGTCTCCCTTCTTCGCATCAGGCTAAACACTGCCCTCATCTCAAACAATATTAAGCCTTATCTCGTCCTGTCCCTGCATCACCTGTTTCTTTTATCAAAATGATCGATATCGCCATATCTCTGCATCTCATAGGCTGAAACATCGCCATTTTGTCCAAAGGCATTATAGTCCGAATGCACCATCCTCATGGCCTGAAGACACAATTCCATGGCCGGAGGATCTCTTGAAACTTCACATCATTATTCAAAGGCGTCATAGTCCAGATGCACCATCCTAATGGCCCGAGGACATCATTTCATGGCCTGCGAATCCCTTGTCATACGGTTCATGGCCCAGAACTTCATGGTCTAAGGACATCATCCTCCTCGTCCAAATACAACCTTCATGGTCCAAAAGGAATATTCATCATGTTTAAAATTTTGTAATAACCCATATATATTCGCATGCACCATGTTTTAAGTTTGCAGGTAACTCAGGAGTAACTGTTCTGCAAACAGGAGCAATCTTCACTCCGGTTTTTGTTCACAACACTCATATCCTTCGATTGCTTCAAACATAATCGACTACCAGTAATTGACTACCTTTTACTCTACGACCATTCGAGCATTTGCCTCATACACTCATAACTTCCAAAATTCTCATTCATGACCCCATCAAAATTGCCCGTTATTTACAACACTGTCCTAACCAAAAGAACATTTTTGAAACATACGACCATTCTTATAACTAATCCATCAGTTTCGTTCACCGTTGGATCCAAAACTACACACGACCTAGTTCCCGTTACAGCAGGATATGTAGGCAACTCGGGAACCAGGGTTCGACCTCCATTTTTAAATCACATCATACCCCATTCAACTCGGCCAAAATTGGTCATCATTTTCTTTACCTGACAACTCTTTCATCATTCCGGCGTAAAGAGGGGCAGCTGTTGATACCCAATCTTGCACTCGTATTTTTAAAATAGTATATATACTTTCAAAATGTTGTTTTAATTTATTACTTCATTTATAAAATTTATACAGGCATTTTTCATAATTTTTCATAATTTTTAGAGCTTTAAAATTAATTTTCTCCCATTTGAATTAATTGAATATTTACTAATTATTCCCTTAAATTGTTGGCGATGACTTAATCATCCAAATTTTTTTATTTTTACACCCAAATACATGTTTTAAAATATTTTACATAGTTTTATATAATTATGTCTATATTTTAGTTATTTATGTAATTTTGCAATAATAGCCTATGTTCATGCATAATTACGCTTTTATTACATTATTTGTGCCAAAGTAGCATTTTATATTTTTATAATGCTAAGTTATTATTTTCAATCATTTTATTGCATAAATAATATTTTTATTATTTATTAATTACTTTTATAAATTATTTTTTGATAAATTTTGTGTATTTCAATTATGGCCCAGTTTTAAGTAATTTTCGGACCAAAATTGGCCAAATCCCTTAGCCCAATAGCCCTCAGCCCAAACCAAATGACCCCAGCCGGTACCCATTTAAACGACCCACCCCACTCCCTTTTCGATCCTGTCCGTTGATCTCAAATGATCAACGGACCATAATAATCTCCCTCTTTTCCTTATATCCCCATAACCCTAACCCTAGAGACTACTTCTGTTAGTCAGCCGCCTCTATACTCTCTCAAATCTTCCCCTCTCTTTTCCAAACCCTAGTATCTGTCACCTGATTCTCTCTGATTCCGACCTAGAAATGGAATCCACCAGTGATCTACTTACCTTATTAGCCTTCTCCCATTATTGGTTGTCTGTTTATGGTATCACATAGGTACTTGCCTAACTATGGGCAAGTACCAGTTCCAAGATAGGACTGGAACGACTCGAATCTTTGTATTTTAGGCGGTTTTTCGTTTATATACGCTCAACAAGGAGAGATTGGCACCTTTGATATGATTTTCAAGCAACTGGACCCAACGAGGGTTTGAGATTCTACATCTCTTCTACTGATTCTAATTTGCATGCGATATTTTCATTTCTTATTTATGTTTAACCGATTATTTTCCTTGTTTGTTCATTCAATTTCAACACTATATAAATCCCTCCCCTATTCCCCTTTTGGACAGACTTTAATCACTAGATTCACTAAAAACTAAAAGCTATTGCTCTCTTATTCTCTCATTCTATTATTCTATATTTTGGCTCTTGGACGGCTTAAAGCCAATGCCACCGGAATTCAACTATTCGACCTTTCTTAGTGCGAGCACTGCCCGGGGTTTATTCGAAACCCTTGGGAACTCTGACGCACTAAGATTTTGGGTTCTACTGCTCTTTATTGACGTTTAGAGTACTGTTGAGGTTGTCCTTTCTTGCTTGCCAGTTTATCAATTGATAACTAGTAAGTTCCTAGGCTTTTGAAATTTCATTCTTTTGTGTTCATATCTTGTACGTTCATACCTCTGAAATTTTATGACTCAATGTGTTTCTAGGCTATCTCTGTTTTCAGCCTTTGTTGGCATAAAATTTGTTTTTTTGTGATATGAACTTCTTTAACATTTGAATTTGCCTAAATTTCCCAATTCTGAAACATGTTATTGCACATGCTTAACTTGAACAATTCTGATTCTCTTAAGCTCATTTAGTCTAGTGTGTTGGTACCTGAATCTTTACATCTATTTCCTAGCATAGGTTTACTTCCCCATTTTGTTCTGAATTTTTATAATGACTAACTCGTGTTCTAATCTCTGTTGAGACATTCATGCCCACCCTGTTATTTACCTGTTCCCATGCTATTTTGTCACTTTATTATGTCTTTGGTTTGGTTAATCCAGTATCCCTCAGTGATTAGTTGAGACCTTTAGAGTAGATATCATAACTTGTATTTTCTCCTATAAGGTTTGATACTGGCATGTATTATTGATGTGAAGTTGGCATGTCTATTTCTAGTATTTTGATGAATACTCAACACGATTTAGATCCTTAGGTTTTAAATCCTTTATGTTAGTGCTCTATTCTAGACGCGTCTAGCGTTATGCACTTTGATATGTTTTTCTTAAAACATCAGAAAACTTGATACCCCTAACTCTCTCTCAACATATTTTTTCTGCTCAATATGCTATCTCTTGCTAAGTGTTTGAACCTGTAATGCTAGTATCGACTTGCTATGATGAGGCTTTCTCCAGTTTGCATATCTTTGTTTAATCAATCATGTCATTGTTGCTTCTAAAAAAATACAAATTCTCCCTTTGGTAAATTCTGTCACTTATTTGTTGTTAATAGGTCCAGGATTCTTTAAGTGATTGTTATGTGTATTTGTTAACTCGAAATTGTTTGCTAAGTGAGACTTCATCTATCACGACCCAAAATCTACTAAGGTCATGATGGCGCCGGACACCACCATCAGGCAAGCCAATCATTAACTAGTTGAAATAAATTCCTGTTTTAACATCTTTTTCAAAATCATTACCTTTCACTTACAAGTCATAATAGAGAATAAAAATTCATCAAATAAATACGACAGGTAAACCATT
Source organism: Nicotiana paniculata (assembly GCA_005239505.1). Classification (NCBI taxonomy): domain Eukaryota; kingdom Viridiplantae; phylum Streptophyta; class Magnoliopsida; order Solanales; family Solanaceae; genus Nicotiana; species Nicotiana paniculata. The sequence continues at coordinate 24,079 of ML313818.1, forward strand.
CCATTTGTTAATTAAATCCCAAACACATCCCAGAACCCGGTGTCACAAGTGCATGAGCAAATTCTAAGAATTTTACAATTTTTACAAAGCATGTCCGAAATACAATCGGACAAGGAGATTAAAATAAAATAATACAATACGATGGGGACTCTGTCAGCTGCGGATCGCCTCCAGATGATGCAGCTCGCCTAAGTCTCCAAACCAGCCATGTCACTATGAAAGTACCTGTGCAATAAAAATGCACAACAAGTGTAGCATGAGTACGAAAAAGACGTGTACTCAGTAAGTCGAGAGGTCGAATTAAACGCTCACTAAGGTCCAACAAATTAATTTAGCACAATATGATATCAGTAATAGGCATACGAGGATGATAAAACAGTAAGCATTACAGATGACTGTAATTCAAATAAATACTGAAAGTAAATAAACAGTTACTACTTCCTCATTTTCCCCCAAATTTCTTAAATAAACAATTACTTCTTTATTTTCCCCCAAATATCTTGTCACTTCAAAATTCATGAAAAATATTTAACAATTTAGCATGCGCGTACAGGATTAGGACAACCGGCCTGAGCCATAAAAATAATTATGTCTGTGCATTGCCGAGGGTCGAACGGCCCGTACCATAAGTGCACCTTTCAATAAAATAATCATGTCTATGCACTGCCGAGGGTCGAACGGCCCGTACCATAAGTGCACCTTTCAATAAAATAATCATGTCTATGCACTGCCGAGGGTCGAACGGCCCAAACCATAAGCGCATCTTTCAATCCGCCGTGGCGTACGACCCGCTACCATGAGAGTGGGGGAAATAACACTCCGCTCGCGGAATGTAAATTGCGAAGCGGTCACATACAATCATGCACAATCAACGGTCCACCTCGACTACATTGGGAAAACAAATACTCAAGTAAATGACAAATTTCTTTTTTACAAATCACAAAAATTAGTGTTTAAATCTTTTCTCGCAATTCATTTGCAAGGTTTAATAATATTCAATAATATCAACTTATTAGGTATACAATTATCCACGGAGGATTCAATTCTCTTTCTAAGTGATTAAAAAGGTTACACTCTAGCCTTCGAAGGAAATAAGTTACAAATTCAATAGCATTATCGTCTAATATTATTGGCAGGATCACATGAACAACACGTAAGGCATGCTAGTGGGTCCTAGACTACCCGGACATGGCATAATAGTAGCTACGCATGGACTCCCGTCACCTCGTACATATCCCCCGCAGATAGTAGCACATACTTAATTAGTTCACCTAGGGGGACAATTCCCTTTCACAAAGTTAGAAAGGAGACTTACCTCGCTTCGAAATTCCATAACCGGCTTCCAAGCCCTTCCGACGACTCCAATTGATGTACAATGCCCCAAAACTATTCAAATAACTGGCAAACCAATAAAAAAACACTCTAATACTTATAAAAATTCAAATTATATAAGTTCCCAACTCCGCTCGAAAAGTTGACCAAAATACCCTCGGGTCCACGTGCCCGGATTCCGAAATTTCTCGAAGATAAATTCTACCCATAGCTTTACTAACTCAAATATACAATTTTCTCTAATTTTCGTGCTCAAATTCATGGTAAAAGTCCAAAATTCCAAATTCTAAGTCTTCCCCAAAAATCCCAAATTTATACTAATTTTCCATGTCTAAATCCATGTAAGATCACATATTTAACTCAAAAATAGGAAGAAATCACTTAGCTGGTGTTGCTTGGTGAAAATTCCTCCTTGAACTCTCCAAAATCATCAAAGAAATGGGCCAAAACTCGTGTTTAAAACAATCTGCCCAGGCTTCATCGAGTTGTACCTTGCGCTGTGCAGGTTGTACATCCTATTATAATTTTCCCTTGCTTTACACCTTCTGTTAAAACGCTCATAACTCCTTGTAGAAATATTCAAATGACAAACGGTTTGAATATTTAGAAACTAGACTCAAATATATTTAATTGTATAGGTTGTAAACCATATAAATCTTTATATTCCGAGATATGAGCTTCTAAAGTCGGCTCCATGCATCAGTAAATTCTGTCGAAACTGCTTCACCAACCATCTTAAATCGATCATAACTTTTTGATGAAATTTCCAAATCATGAATAGTTTAACTTTAGGAAAACTAGAATTCATGGGGCTACAACTTTTATGTTTTATAAATTTTCATATTCCTTATAGGTTTTTATATATACACTTCCAAAGTTAGCTCTTCAATGCATCAATTGCTGTCCAAAACAGATTTGCAGCAGAAATGTCAGCAGCTATTTTGGCCCGAAATCCATTCCGTTAGCCTTTCGAAATCCACCCGAAGCCCTCGGGAGCTTAACCAATTATACCATCATGTCCCAAAACATGGTACAAACTCGCTCGAGGCCTCAAATCATATCAAACAACGTCGAAATTATGAATCGCACTCCAATTCAAGCTTTATGAACTTTGAAATTTCAAACTTCCACATCCGATGCCGAAACCTATCAAATCACGTCCGATTGACCCCAAATTTTCACACAAGTCATATTCAACATTACGGACTTCTCCAACTTCCGGAATCGCATTTCGACCCCAATATCAAAATTTCCGCTTCCGGTCGGATTTCTCAAAAACCTTCAAATTTATATCTTTAGCCAAATGACTTCAAAATGACCTACGGGCATGCGAATTCACTTCCGATCGTGCTCCCAACTCCAAAATTACCATACGGAGATATTCTCAGATTCAAAATCCCAAATGGACATCAATATCACTGAAATGCGCTTCAAGTCAAACTTAGAAAATTTCTTCAAAAAATGTTGACTTCCAAAATATACGCCGAAACGCTCCCGGATTATCAAAAGCCCGATCCGGACATACGCCCAAGTCCGAAATCATCATACGAACCTGCAATAACCTTCAAATCTTGATTCGGATGCTGTTTACTCAAAATTCCAATCTTAATTGATTCTTCAAACTTAAGGCTTCCGAATTGGGAATTTTCTTCCTAAATTGACTCCAAACTTCCTGAAATTCAGTTTTGACCACACGTACATGTCATAATACTCAAAATGAAGCTGCTCATGACCTCAAAATGCTGAACGACGCGCTAGAGCTCAAAACGATCGGTCAGGTCGTTACATCATCTGGGTCTTAACATGATTCCAAAACATGGACTTGGGCTATACAATTGATACACTCCATGTTGATACCCAATTTTTCCCTCATATGTTTTAAATATACTTATATACCTTCAAAATAGTGCATGAACATTATCAAGTATTTTTCATAATTTTTAAAGGTTTTTAATCAATTTATTCCAGCATTTTATTAAATAAATGATTATTAATTTCATTTCAAATAATTTTTATGATGATTTACCATTTGATTTTCATCATTTATACCCATATTAAGTTTTAAATATTTTTGATGTATTTATCATAATTATATTTGCATCCTTAGGCTAAATTGGCATATTTTACAATAATAGCCCACACACACACACACACACACACACACACACACACACACATATATATATATATATGCATAATTACGTAATTTCTACAAAAAATGAATTTTTATACTTTTATAACGTTAAGTAATTATTTTAAATCATTTTTATGTACAAGTGATATTTTTGTTATTTATTAATTATTTTTTATAAATTATTTATTTTTTAAATTGGGTATTTAAAATATAGCCCCCTAAAACCCCACTTTCGGACCTATACACTACCCAATTACCCCAGCCCAATTGCCTATATAATAGCCCAATACAACAACCCAAGATTAATTAACCCAATCCCATACCCGTTTATTACAACCCGCCCAACCTAATTTTAAATCCAAGCCGTTGATCTCTCGAGATCAACGACCCATAACCCTTTCCCCCTTTTTAACTTACCCAAACCCCTAACCCTAATTCATTTCACCCAGCCTGTCGTCACTATACACTCTCTCACCTACCTCCCCCTCTCCCCTCAAAACCCTAGCGCCGTCTTCAAAACCTTCCTGATTCTAGACCCAAAAATGAAATCAATCCATGATTCCTTACCTTATTTGGTCCCCCTCCTTACTGGCTACCCGTTTTGGTGTTACCTAATAGATTGCCTAAAATGACAAGCAGATCCTGTAAAGATCGAACCAAAGCTAGTTCAAATCTTTAACCTACTGTTGTAACTGTCTGTGTTCATCATCTTTTCTTTGTAAGTACGAATATTTTCGTATCTCTTGAGGATTATTACTTAACCCTAAGGTTAGGGTTTTCAGATCTTTTTTATTCGAACCTAAATTGGTTCAAACCTTATTTTAAGTACTATTCCGCATGATCTACCTATTTTCGTTAAATCTTTTACTTACCCAAATTAGGGTTTCAAATCTTCTTTAACCGAACAAGATCTGGTTCAATTCTATGTTTTTTTAATAACCCCCTGTCTATGTTCATTTTATTAAAACATATGATTCTTTGCCTTTATTTTTCTATCGAGTTTTTGGTTTACTAAAAATTAGGGTTTCAGATCTTAATCGAATCGAATCTGGTTCAATTGTGGTTTTCTCTTTGAACAATCTCCTATCTACGTTCATTGTATTTGATTCATTGCCTTATTTTCTGACCGATTTTGTGAAGGTTTATCTAAAATTAGGGTTTGAGACTTTTACTGATGTTTTGATACTCTTTCCTTTCTCGTATGGGACTGATATTTTCCTTATTCTGTTCAATCTACCATGTTTCCATTATGTCTTTACCTTATTTGCCTTGAAACTCCCTGTTAATTAATATTTTCCTTATTCTGAGTGTTACTCGCCTGATTACACGCTATTATGCCTTGTTAACTGACTGAACTCTGTATTATTTGTCCTTAAACTAGACTTCAATTGGTTCTGTGATTGATTTCTTTCCTTGCTTATGTGTGTTTAATTACTTCCATTTTTTGTACACCTAATTGAACACTATTTAAACCCTTTCCCCTTTGGAAAGATTTGAAGTCTCAATACTCTCACTAAAATATAGCTTTTTACTCTGATTCGGTGCTCGTTTATTTCTGGTCTTGGCCGGTTGAAAGCCAAGGCCAAGTGATTCTCGACTTAACTACTGTGGTGTATTTACTTGCTTTCCTGACTAACTGGTAAGACATTCTCCCTTGGCACTCTATTCCTCATGTTTCATAATATGTGTTGCTCGACCAATATGTTTAAATTCTGAGTATGATTCTGCCCCTTTATATGATTCTAGATTTCATCTAGTCACATCAGTGACACTGTTAATTGGTTATACTTTGAATAATATGAATCCTCCTAAAAGCTAGCTTAATGTTTAACTTATCTCATGCACAGTGTTTGCTAATCCTGCATCTGTTGTGAACTTTGCATTCTTAGGATACTACCAGCATGAAATTAGTCAATCAATTCTAACTTGGCAGATTTGTGTTTGTGCCCTGCAAACTTGTTTTCTAACATGTTTTGCATCCTTCTGGATTCATGTGATAATTTGACTGATTGCCTTAACACTTTTCCTAAATGCTTATGTGATTCAACAAAGTTGTCCTAAATACTAGCATGAACATATAGCTTAACCAGACTTAACTTATTTGAACTGTGTGTTTGAGCATGAACCTTGCTTGTTTTCTTGGTGCAATTCTGCCTAGAAGTTCTATTTCTTAAACTTTATTTTTTTTCTTTTGAATTCAAAACTGTTTTAAATCTGTCTCTCCCTCTTTTAGTACTCTTTTAAAAACTTCCACTCTTAGCCCCTTAGGTTCTATCCTCAACCACCCCAGTGTGAGCACTGCTAAGGGTCCATGTGAGACTCATGTGAACTCTGAAACACTGGGAACTGGTTCCTAATCTCTTTTGAATCATCTCTGAATATTTAGTTCTGGTGTGAGCATTGCCCTGAGTCCCTGAGGCCCTTGGGAACTTTGACACATTGGAAACCTGGTTCTATATGTGCTACGGGTGAATCACTCGTATTTGGCTATGCTATACCTATGAAATGAGCCTCGAAGTTGATTGGTTTAGAGGCAGATTCCCAGGTTTATTTGGTCCTAATGAAGGCTCCCTATAGTGTATCTTGCTATTATGTAATTCATTCATTATCTGGTCTATAATAACTTTGTAATAAACAGATTCTGGGGTATTTAGTAAAATTCGGGGGGGGGGGGGGGGGGGGGGGGGGGGTTCTTATTTCCTTTTGTTTATCTGGGTAGAAATCCTGCCTATAGGGTTTCATCTATGTTTATAATTCTGTTCATTTGTCCAAACTGTATAAGTTCTATGTTGTGTTTAGAAATCCTTCCTATAGGACTTTCGTTGGTGATGTTGATTCTGAGTTCTATATTTTCATATTAGAGATCCTGCCTATAAGGTTAATGTTATAATTGTGTTAGAAATCCTGCCCATAGGATCTATCAATACGTCCAACAAACATGTGTTGGCAATCATGCCTATAGGACCCCAATGTTTGATTCAATTATTTTCTGGAAATATGTACAATTTCTGCCCATATACTGCTTGATAGATATCATGCTATAGGACTAAAATCAATTTCAAACCTGGAGACCATGGCTATGGGATTTAAATCAATTCAGTAATAGATACCATGCCTATAGGACTAAAATCAATTTCAAATATAGAGATCATGCCTATAGGATTTAAATCAATTCGTTAATAAAAGTCATGCCTATAGGATTCTATTTGTTCTGAATATAATCGCCACTATCAATCACTTAGACAATATGCCTATAGGATCAAATAGCAATTCTGGATTCGTAATTGTGATTCATTATTGTCTGAAATGCCTAAATATTATACTGAATAATTACAATAGGCAAATGATAGGTCCTGACACTTGCCTTAATAAAACTGCCTCTGTATATCTATCTTCTCGCCTAGGTATCCTTCCTATAGGAACTTTAGGATTAATAAAGCTTGCCAAATCAATTGCGTGCATTTGTTGTTTATGTGTGGAGGTCAGCATGAGCCCCTATCTGCTTTGTCTGAAAGTACTAATTGTTTTGCTTGTCGCCTAGTCTTTTACAATTTTGAGCAACTGAGGTTCAGTCTAGAACTATCCCAAATAGAGGTGCTAATGCTTCCAGAGCCATATGTAAGGGACGGGTAGGGCACGCATAGAAAATGAACTAGAATCAACTAGAGCGCTTTAGGTAACAACTTAAAGATAGTAATCAGGTAGTAGGAGATGATAGTCCGTGCGCTAAATACCCTGAGTAACGCCCCTTCTTGAGGGAGTTACAAAGTATTGCACGGGGTGATCCTATAGGCTAAAAAAACTTAGGACCCCCATCCCTATTAATTAGTTTTCTTTTCCTTAGACTAATTCGCTTAATTTAAGTTCGGTCGGGACCCATCATTATGGACCTCGAGGGGTGCCTAAAATCTTTCCCTCAAGGTAATTTGAGCCCTTACCCGATCTCTGGTGATGTAAACTGGTATAACATGAGTTATCTGCTTTAGGTGCCCTAACGCACCTTAATCCGTTAGGTGGCGACTCTAAACCAATTCCTTTTCCTTACCCTCTCAAAAGGAGTTGTCCCAAAATGTCGAAACTTGATTTCGCGAGAAAAAGGGGGCGCGACAGCATGGCGACTTTTCTAGGGATATCTTTAGGCTCTTACCATAATGAACTTGTTTGTGAATTAGTCTTTAAGAATGTCTTTATTTTTTTAGTTAATACTTGCACACCCCTTCCCCTTCCCACTCTATGTGAATTTATTTGCCTACTTTCATTAATGCTCACTAGATTTCTATTTACTGTTTATTACTTTTTACTATGGAAAGTGATTTGTCTCCTTGTTTTCTTTCTTAAATGTCTTTACAATTATTAAATACCGCATTTTATAATCGTGCAAATACTTGACAACCTGTTATTTTATTTTTCATAAATACATGCTCAACATCATATTCCACTCGTGCGTAATTAATACCATAGAAATACTTGATGAGTGTCTGGCTCTTCCTATATCAACCTTTTGAATTCGGAAAGGCTTATTTGCGGTAAAACTAGTCGATCAGCGGTGCAGTCGAAGGTTCCGTGCCTTCCCCCTCAAGTTGTCCACTTGAGGGTACCAGTCTAGACCTATATAGAAACCTTACTCTGATAATAAATGTACATGCATCATGGTCAAACCTAGCTTAGGTTAATATGTTGTCCGCATAATAACCCTTTAAGGAAAGCTGTAATGACCTGACTGGTCATTTTGAGAATTTAAGCTCCGTTCAGTGGCATAAGGTCTTGAACAACTTCTCATTGTGTACATCGACCTGCGTGCATGGTTGGATTCTGCTACCGAATGATTCAAAGTCAAATTGGAAGAAGGACTATTGTTTTAGAAGCTTAAATAGTGAAGTTTTGACAGGAATTTGACTTTTATGTAAACGGCTCCAGAACGGGTTATGGATGATGTCGGCAACTTCATATGGTGATTTTGGGCTGAGGAGCGCATCCGAAATGTATTTTCGAGGTTTGTCGTAGATTTAGGCTTGAATCGGCGAAACTTAGATTTTCGGCGATTTTGGCCGATAGGTGAAATATTGATATCGAGTTCGGAGTGGAATTCTGGAAGTGGCTGTAGGTTTGTAGTGTCATTTGTGACCTGTGTGTCAAATTTGAGGTCATTCGGACTAGTTTTGACGTGTTTCGACATCGGTGTTGGATTTTGGAAATTTCATAAGTTCTTAGGCTTGAATCCATGCATAATTGGCGATTTTTATGTTATGTGATGTGTTTTGAAGACTCGACTAAGTTGGGATAAGGTATTAGGACTTGTTGGTAATTTTGGTTGAGGTCCCGGAGGCCTCGGGGATGTTTTTGATGCTCAATGGGATGATTTTGGACTTAGAAACCAGCTGAGGCACTGCTGGTACTGGTGTTTCGCACCTGCGGAAGGGGACCTCGCAGGTGCGGTTGGGGACCTCGCAGGTGCGGATTTGACTTGGGTCAGTCAGGCTTGCAGGTGCGGCCCAGTGACCGTAGGTGCGGCCCTAACCCTTTTAGTAAGATTTCACACCTGCGATGTATTTTTTGCAGGTGCAGGACAGCAGGTGCGGTCCAAGGGGGCGCAGGTGCGGGATCGTTGGGCAGTTTATACCAAATTCGAGGGTTTGAAATTCATATTTTCTAAAACGATTGGGAGCTCGGGATTAGCGAGTTTGAGTCGGTTTTGAAGAGAAGACTCATAGGTAACGGTTCCTAACCTTATTTCACTTGTATATCATTAATCTATAGCAATTTATTTAATATTATCAATGAATTTGGGTGAAAAATTATGAAAATGGGAGGAAGGTTCCCCAAATAGAAATCCAAGAATTTAATGAGATTTTGACGTCGGTTCTCGATGATTCTTGTTCGAGTGAGTTCGTGAGTGAATGGGTGTTCTAAAATTGTAACTTTCACTCATTTCCAAGACATGGGCCCGGGGGACCTTTTGGGCAACTTTCCTAATTTCGCGTCTTAGCTTCGAATCTATTAGTTAAACTAGTTGCTTGTAGTATTATTGCGATGCTATTGATTTGAATTTGGGCTATTTGGAGTCGGATACTCATGGTAAGAACGTGATTTCAAGTTTTATTTGAGCGGTTGAGGTAAGTATTTTCCTAACCTTGTGTGGGGGAATTTTTCCTTAGGATTTGAGTCTTCTATGTTGGTTGTAGTCCGTGTACGCGAGGTGACGAGTGCGTGCTCGGACTTATTTGTGGAAAATTTGCCCTTTTGGAGTCTTAGGTCCTTATATTTTCTGAGTATTAATTGTTCTTGGCATGATTAAATCTCAAAATTTCTAGTTTCATCTTTACTTGCCTAAATGTAGGATTTCTTACTTTTGGATTTACTCCTCTTGACTATCTGACTCCTAATTGACTTATCTGAAGAATTTACTCCTTTTTACTGTCATGCTAGATCCTCGTAGCTGCTTATCTCAAATTGTAATAATCTTCATCTCATCATATAATTGTTTTTGGTCTTAACTGAATTTATGATTATTCTCCTGCTGCTTGTCCTTAAGTGAAATTGTTGAATATCCTCGTAACTGCTCAACCTTAAAAGAAGTTAGATATTCTATACCTTAGTCGACTTGTCCTTACTTGGAATTATTTGACTTGTGTTGTCTTCTTATTGTTGACTTGAATTTGTGGATTTGTTGCTTGTCTTGTTTTTCCCTGGTCAAGTTGTTCCCTTTTGCACTTAATATTCTGTGCCGTGATTATTCCTTGTGAACGATGTTCTACTGTTTCTTTGTGAATGGAAGTTCTTATATTGATTTATTCGCCGTATTTTGTGTCCTTTTTCCTGGTTGCTTTGTACTTGATGTGGTGATGTACGAGTTATCTGCCGTGCTAAGATTGTTGTCTTTGGTTTTTGCACTACATATTTAAATTGGGACTACAGACGTATTCCGGGAGCTTTCCCCCTGTACTGCATATTTAAATTGGGACTACAGACGTATTCTGGGAGCTTTCCCCCTGTACTGCATATTTAAATTGGGACTAGGGACGTATTCCGGGAGGTTTCCTCCTGTATTGCATATTTAAATTTGGACTACGGACGTATTCCGGGAGCTTTTCCCCTATACTACATATTTAAATTGGGACTACGGACGTATTCCGAGAGCTTTCCCCATGTACTGCATATTTATTTTGGGACTACAGACGTATTTCGGGAGATCCTCTATATTGTGTGATGAATTCGGGACTACGGGACGGGACCCCGGTAGATTTTATAAAAGGAATTATGTTTGAAAGACAATTATTTGGAAGGTCCAATTTGAAAAACAATTATCCTGAATACAACTATGTTGAAGGACATTCCTTTGGAAAAATGATATTTGAAAAATATTTATGTTAAACAATACTATGTTGAAGGATATCCTCTTGGAAAAGAATATTTGGAAAATGTTTATGTTGAAGAAAAACTATGTTTTAAGGACTTTTTCTTTAAAAAAATATGTTTGAAAAGCTTTGATCTTGAAGAAAACTATGTCTGAGAGAAATCTCTTGGGAAAACTATATTTCAAAAGAATTTCCCCTTTAAAAAAGGATCTTACCTTAAATTTTTCAATATAGAAAATTGCGGGTGAAAGTTTACACTCGAAGAATTGACCATTTTAATGGTATTTCTAGCCAAGGCCTTGTGTGGAGACTAATGCAATATTTGAGTTACTACTTGTCCTTATTGTGTTGTGATTTCCGGACTTGGGCTGTGTTCCCGCCCATCCTTCTGTGTATTATTATTATGTTCCGTCGTTAATTGCTTTATTTCCTTCCGCATTGCAGTTGTTATGTTGTTAACTATATTGTAGTCATTAGATATGTGTCATACCCTGTCATTTCTATATTTATTCCTGTTGATTTATTAGACCAATGGGTGTCTTGACTAGTTCTCGTCACTACTTCACTGAGGTTATTCTTGATACTTACTAGGCACCGCTGTGGTGTGCTCATTCTACACTTCTGCACATTTTTGTGCACTTCGAGGTATTGATCGTTAGTACCTGTGCGGACTCTTGCCTAGGAGACTCAAGGTAACCTGCTGCCATGTTCGCAGGCTTCGGAGTCACCTTCCTATTCTGTATTTTCACTGTTTTCACTTACTTCCAAACCGTTGTATTTAGAAGTTGTAGTAAACTACTTATAGAGCTTATGAATTGTACTACCGGGTTTTGGGAATATGTTCTTGTATAAAGAATCCTTTTCACAAAAATATTAGATTTTATTTATTATTGTTACTATTCCATGACTGTTAGGCTTACCTAGTCCTTAAGACTAGGTACTATCACGATACCCATCGAAGGGGAAATTTAGGTCGTGACAAAAGCCTTGTCCAAAGTCCACCGGGGTTTCCATAATCCCAATGGACACAACCACGATCTGTGCATTATTTGGAGAAATAAATGCCTAAATTCTAATCATTAATGTATAAGTAGTCGAATACGGAGGGGGAAAGGGTTTAACTCTGTTTGTTTTGCAGAAAATGAGGCACAAAGTTCCTAAGTTCGGCATGGTCCGTAACATACCACCATTATTGCTAGATTGGTGGGAAGACCTTCCGTCAAGCGACAAAAATCATGTGAAAAGGATCCTCGGGAATTTACCTTCCTTATTAGACATCCAACCAAACAACAATTTGATCGAGGTTGCTACTATGTTCTGGGACAGAGAAAAGGCCGTATTCCATTTTGGCAACATGTAAATGACTCCTCTTTTGGAGGAAATAGGGGGATTCGCTGGACTACCTTGGGACAGTCCTGGTTTATTGGTACCGAAAAATCGCACCCCTACGGGGTTTGTAAAAATGATGGGCTTAAGAAAGAACGACTACTTGGTATGTTTGAAAAATTCCTACATACATTTTGACTTCCTTTATGAACGATACGGACACAACAAATCTTATCGTATCTTTCATGAAGAGTTCTCCATCACTTCCTTTGGTTGGATTTATCGTAGGGTTTTCGTGTTCACCGTCTCCCTTTTGGGTATGATAGTGTTTCCAAGCAAAAGGGACAGGATTCACACCAGAATGTCCATGGTAACCAAAGCTTTGATGGAGGGAATCGAGGGACAAACATACACTATTGTTCCTATGATTACAACAGAAATATATCGGGCTTTGGATTGTTACCAGAATGGGTTCAAACATTTCGAGGGTTCTAACTTGCTGCTGCAGATTTGGTTGCTACAACGTCTCCAAAGAGGCCAATACCACCAAGAGTTTCCACGGAGACCGTGGAATGATCACATAACTTTCCATAACCCCAAAAGAATGACCTTTATCCTAGACAAGTTTGCTCAACCAGAGAATGCTACAAAATGGGCACAGTTTTTTGACAATCTGACCGAGGACCAGGTTCATTGGATGTTCGAATGGTTCCCTACCAGTGAATTCATCATCAGATCCAGGGATGTTCCGCATATGGTGTTGATCGGGTTAAGGGGCATACACCTATGTTCCTATCAGGGTCATGAGACAAGCTGGTAGAAAACAAGTCATACCACGAGTCTCCAAAATGAGTCACTACAGAGCAGGTTTTCAAGATGATGACATCCCGTACAAATGTGAAGCTCAGCACATGTGGCATTTGAAGATCATTATGGAAAAGGGACACCATCGAGCCAGATCGATACCACGCAGAGCATGTGTACTTCTACCCATCATGGTTGGACGATAGCATAGCAGGAATAGTTGATCCAGGAGTCGGTCAAGGGAACATGGTCATAGATGAAGTTGCTAATGCACAAGTGAAGTATAACAGACTACGTAAAAGAGTTCACGATTACGAGGCCGAGCATTTGGAACAACACAAGATTGATATGGAGTCAATTAATGAATGGAGGGAAATGGCTACTAGGTCAACGAAAAGGATGGAGTATTTGGAGCAGGGTTTAATGGAGTTAGAGGGGAAGATGAGGAAAAGAGTCATATACTAATAGAATGCCGAGGGTAACAAAGGAGAACATATAGCAAGGGCATACTTTCTACTGGACATGCACGACCTGGGGAATCTGATTGATGGAGCCAAGAGAGCCAAGCCTTGAGAAGGTCCCTCTGGGACCAAGTAGATTATGTTTATTTGTTTTAGAATCACTTTTCGAATGTAATAAGGCAAACAACATTAGTGACTTATTTATTTATTATTGTTTTAGATTCGTCTTATTTATTACGTTAATGAAATGAGGCAGTTATTGGCATTAGATTTCTCCAAATCTACTTGTTGCTAGGCCTACCTCGGGCACAACGAGGCTCTCAAATTAGGACGCGAATTTACATTTCCGCAATGTGTATTTAAATACTGCAAATACTTTTCCAGAATTCTTACCGACTTGGCTACCTTTTTGTTTTTCTTTCTTTTTGATTATTCCCATTCCCAAGGTTGGTTCATACATACTGGCATCATCAACATATCACACCAGTCCAGACAGTGGAGAACGGAACATTTCTCTGTAACTGGACCGCTACACCATCAAGGGCCCGAGGAGTCCTGGGGTAGCATGGCTGCTAGCATCATTTATTTTGAAAATAATTCTTTTTGATCATTTTGTTTTAAACAATATTTTTAGTATTTCATTTCGAAAAATATTGTTTGAGTTATGGAAAATCGCTTTGTTTGACATTTTAATATTTATCAATGGCTTGATGTTTTATTATTACTATTTTTCTTTCATATCTTTCTCTCTACAGAATTACTATTTCTTATCTTGATGAACCAACGACTGTGACATGTAATGAGACAATGAAACACAAGGATAGTGACTCGGAAGAAATAGAAGAAGAAGATGTGATACCTGAGGAAATTGTCAGAGAAGTTGAGAATTTCGAGAACAAGCCTAAGTCCAACCTGGATGAAACTGAGATAGTGAATTTGGGAGATTCCAAAACCAACAAAGAAACTCGCACAAGCATCCACTTGTCACCGTCATATAAGGAAGAATACACTCGTTTCCTGAAAGAGTATGAGGATATATTTGCATGGTCATACGACGATATGACATGATTGAGCACATCCCTAGTAGCTCACAAGTTACCTACAAATCCAATGTGTCCGCCAGTGAAGCAGAAGCTCAGAAAGTTCAAACCAGACATGCGCCTGAAAATCAAGGAGGAAGTCACCAAGAAGATCAAAGCCAAAGTCCTCAAAGTAGTTGAGTACCCAACCTGGTTAGACAACATCGTACCAGTTCCAAAGAAACATGGAAAAGTCAGGGTATGTGCCGACTATCGGGATCTAAACAGAGCATGTGCCAAGGATGATTTCCCACTACCAAGTATACACCTTCTGATCGACAATTGCGCCAAGAATGAACTACAATCCTTTGTAGATTGATATGCGGGTTATCATCAGATTTGGATGGACGAAGAAGACGCAGAGAAAAAATCTTTCATTACACCATGGGGGTGTATTGCTATAAAATGATTCCATTCGGTCTGATGAATGATGGGGCCACCTACATGAGGGCCATGACAACTATCTTCCATGTTATGATACATAAGGAAATGGAGGTGTATATTGACGACGTCATCATCAAATCCAAGAAGGCCACAGATCACATAGAAGATTTGAGGAAGTTCTTTGACCGGCTGCGGAAGTACAATCTAAAGCTAAATCCCGCAAATGTGCATTCGGGGTTCCTGCCGGAAAATTATTGGGATTCATCGTCAGCCATCGAGGAATAGAGTTGGACCCATCAAAGGTTAAAGCTATCAAGGAACTACCACCACCAAAGAACAAGAAGGATGTGATGAGTTTTCTGGGACGCCTCAATTACATCAGCCGTTTCATAGCACAGTCGACAGTGATATGTGAATCGATTTTCAAAATATTGAAGAAGGATGCCGCAACCACTTGGACCGAGGACTATCAAAAGGCTTTTGACAAAATCAAGGAATACATGTCCACACCACCAGTCTTAGTCCCGCCAGAACCTGGTAGGCCACTACTGCTCTACCTTGCAGTGTTAGATGGAGCTTTCAGTTATGTTTTAGGAAAACATGACGAGACGGGAAGAAAGGAGCAAGCCATATACTACTTGAGTAAGAAGTTCACACCTTATAAAGCACGGACTCTCTAATGGAACGCACTTGCTGCGCTCTAACCTGGATAGCTCAGAAATTGAGGCATTACTTTTGTGCCTATACTACATACCTCATATCGAGGATGGATCCCATGAAGTACATCTTTCAGAAGCTTATGACTACTGGGAAGCTGGCCAAGTGGCAAATATTGCTGAGTGAATTCGACATCATCTATATAACTCAGTCAAAGGACAAGCATTGGTAGACCATCTTGCCGAAAATCCTGTAGGAGGAGAATATGAGCCCCTGAAAACATATTTTCTTGACGAAGAGGTATCATTAATAGGAGAGGACATTGCTGAAGCCTACGACGATTGGTGAATGTTTTTCGATAGAGCTGCAAATTTCAAAGGAGTCGGTATTAGAGCCGTCTTGGTATCAGAAACTGGTCAGTATTATCCAATGTCTGCAAAACTCAGGTTCCCCTGCACCAACAATATGGCGGAATATGAAGCCTGCATATTAGGGCTCAACATGGATGTTGGCATGAATATTCAGGAAATGCTGGTGATCGGTGATTCAGATCTGCTGATACATTAGGTACAAGGAGAGTGGGCTACCAAGAATACCAAAATACTACCGTATCTACACCATGTACAAGAGATGAAGAAGAGGTTAGCGAAGATAGAATTCTGGCATGTCCCCAGAATTCAGAATGAATTTCCAGGCACATTGGCCACCTTGTCTTCAATGATACAACATCCAAACAAGAATTTCATCGATCCCATTCCAGTGAGAATCCATAATCGGCCGGCACACTGTGCTCATGTTGGAGAAGAAACAGATGGAAATCCCCACGACATCAAAGAATATTTGGCAAAAGGAGAATACCCGGAGCATGCAAACCATACTCAGAAAAACACACTTCAGAGGCTATCCAATCACTTCTTCCAAAGCGGAGGAATTCTATACAGAAGAACTCCTGATCTAGGACTGTTACGGTGTGTTGATGCCATAAAGGATTCCAAATTGCTCGAGGAGATACATGCTGGAACATGCGGTCCACATATGAACGGTTTTGTCTTGGCCAAGAACATACTCAGGGATGTATACTTTTGGATGACTATGGAGACAGATTGCATCCGATATGTCCAAAATTGCCACCAATTCCAGATACATGTAGATGTGATACGGGTGCCGCCAAATGAGCTCAATGTAACGAGCGCACCTTGGCCTTTTGCTGCCTGGGGAATGGATTTCATTGGTCCAATCGAACCCACTTCTTCGAACGAGCACAAGTTCATTTTAGTGGCCATCAATTACTTCACTAAATGGGTTGAAGCCGCATCCTACAAAGATGTAACTAAGAAAGTCATCGCAGATTTCGTCAAGGATCGTATTGTTTGTTGATTTGGGGTTCCAGAGTCCATCATCACTGATAATGCCGCCAATCTCAATAGTGATTTTATGAAAGCCATGTGTGAACCTTCAAAATCAAGAACAAGAATTCCACAGCATACATGCCTCAGATGAACGGAGTCGTGGTGGCCGCCAACAAGAACATTGATGAGGATACTAAGGAAAATAGTAGAGAATCACAAGCAATGGTATGAGAAATTACCATTTTCCTTACAGGGCTACCGTACCCCAGTCCGTACATCAATTGGGGAAACTTCCTATTTGCGGGTTTATGGTATCAAAGCTTTCATTCACACCGAAGTCGAGATCCCTTCTTTGAGAATCATACAAGAAGCTGAACTCCGTGAAGTGGAATGGATAATGAGTCGCTACGAGCAGCTAGCCATCATAGATGGGAAAAGGATGAATTCGGTGTGTCATGGTCATCTTTATTAGAATAGAATGTCCAGGGCTTTCAACAAAAGGGTCAAACCAAGACTGTTCACACCGGGGCAGTTGGTGCTGAAACGGATCTTTCCACATCAAGATTAAGCGAAAGGGAAATTTTCACCCAATTGGAAAGGTCCTTACATGGTTCACAGAGTATTAACAAGAGGAGCACTCATACTCGTAGAAATGGATGGAGAAATCTGGCCAAAGCCTATCAATTCAGATGCAGTCAAAATATACTACGTGTAAGCTATCTCTGTTTCTTTATATGGTGTAATTGAACTATGCTTGACCTGATTCCCGTTTAAGAGGGGATACGTAGGCAACCCTGTGAGTTCGATCACAATTCAATAAAATTTCCATTTTTCCCACAATCAGAAACTAGGGCAGAATTTTGAGGAGGACCCTTAAAATTCTGAAGCAAGTTCAGCCAACAACGGCATACAGAATAGCCAGAAGGTCACTTAATTAACTGGGGCAGAATTTTGAGGAGGACCCTTCAAATTCTGAAGCAAGTTCAGCCAACAACGGCATACAGAATAGCCAGAAGGTCACTTAATTAACTGGGGCAGAATTTTGAGGAGGACCCTCAAAATTCTATGGCAAAGGAAATCGCAATGTCTCTAATAATGTCACAGTTACTAGTTCATTTAACTGATTTCTAAATTTCATATTACTATGTCTTTGAAAACTATACACGCATGCTTTTGAAAAGAAACTTTACTTTTTAGCCAAATGCTACCCATGATGACTTGAACAGGATCCTCGGGCGGAGTGGAGCAGATCAAGCAGACAAATACACGAACCAACCTCCCCCACAAAACTCACGAATTTTCTTTGGATGCAGGAAAAGGTCATCATCATAGGCATCGTTTCAACAATACAACTGCTATACACAAAACACGTTGCCAGCTAAGAATACTTCACTTTTACTCTTACATTTGCATAAGGCTAAGCACTGCCTTCCCTTTGCATGAGAATAAGCCCTGTCTCAATCCTTGCATGAGGCTAAGCCCTGCCTCCCTATTTTCATAAGGCTAAGCACTGCTTTCTCTATACATGAGGCTAAGCCCTGCCTCCCTATTTTCATAAGGCTAAGCACGAACTTCTCTTTGCATGAGACTAAGCCATGTCTCAATACTTGTATGAGACTAATCCCTGTCTCAATTCTTGCACGAGGCTAAGCCCTGCCTCCCCATCTACATAAGGCTAAGCATTTCCTTCTCTTTGCACGAGACTAAGCCCTGTCTCAATTCTTGCATGAGGCTAAGCCCTGCCTTCCCATCTGCACAAGGCTAGCATTGCCTTCTATTTGCATGAGACTAAGCCCTGTCTCAATTCTTGCATGAGGCTAAACCATGCCTCCCTATTTGCATAGGCTAAGCATTTCCTTCTCTTTGCATGAGATAAAGGCCTGTCTCAATCCTTGCATGAGGCTAAGCCTTGCCTCCCCATCTGCATAAGGCTAAGCATTGCCTTCTCTTTGCATAAGACTAAGCTCTATCTCAATTCCCGCATGAGGCTAAGCCCTGCCTCCACATCTGCATAAGGCTAAGCATTGCCTTCCCCTTGCACGAGACTAAGCTTTTTCTCAAGTCCTGCATAAGGCTAATAATTTCCTTCTCCTAGCATGGGACTAAGCGCTGTCCCGAATCTTGCACGAGACCAAGCACTGTCTCTCTTTGCATAAACACAGATATTGCTCCATCCTAAGCCTTGCATTATTCTCTTCTCTCAAGGCTAAGCTCTACCCTCAACTCTACACAAGACTAAGGTTTTGTCTTGTATTTGCCTTTAGCATCATATATATGCACCTCATGGGCTGAAATATAGCCAACTCGTCCGAAGGCGTCATAGTCTGAAGGCATCATCCTCATAGCCGGAAGACATCATGCCATGGCCTGAGGATCTCTCAATCTTGCACATCATTATTCAAAGGCATCATGGTTCAGAGGCACCATCCTCATAGCTCGAGAACATAATTTCATGGCATGCGAATCCCTTACCATACAATCCATGGCCCGGGACATCATGGTCTAAGGATGTCATCCTCACCGTCCAAAAGACAGTCTTCATCGTCCGAAGGGAATTTGCATCATGTCTAAATTTACGCAATAATTTATACATATGTGCTTGCAGTGCATCTCTGTAAATTTGTAGGTGGTTCGGAAAGTAACTGTTATCCTAACAGGAGCAATCCCGCTCCGGTTTCCATCCACATCCTTTACCCATAACCGTTTCAAACCCCAATTAACCCTATTTGGAACATCTTGCATGTTCTTGCAACAACTCCATCGGCTTACTCCACTGTTGGATCCAGAACTACACACGACCTGATTCCTGTAAAACCAGGGATATTTAGGCAGCTCAGAAACCAGAGTGCGGCCTATATCTTTCAAATCATCCTATTCAGTCAAAATTGGTCATCATGTCTTTATCCAACAACTCTTTCATCCTTCCCGTGTAAAGATGGGCAGCTGTTGATACCCAATTTTCCCCTCATATTTTTTAAATATACATATATACCTTCAAAATAGTGCATGAACATCATCAAGTATTTTTCATAATTTTTAAAGGGGTTTTATCAATTTATTCCTGTATTTTATTATATAAATAATTATTAATTGCATTTAAAATAATTTTTATGATGATTTACCATTTAATTTTCATCATTTATACCCATATTAAGTTTTAAATATTTTTGATGTTTTTATCATAATTATATTTGCATCCTTAGACTAAATTGGCATATTTTGCAATAATAGCCCATATATATATATGCATAATTATTCTATTTTTATAGACAATGACTTTTTATATTTTTATAATATTAAGTAAGTATTTTAAATCATTTTTATGCACAAGTGATATTTTGTTATTTATTAATTATTTTAATTAAATTATTTATTTGATAAGTTGGGTATTTAAAATATAGCCCCCTAAAACCCCACTTTCGGACCTATACACTACCCAATTACCCCAACCCAATTTCCTATATATTAGCCCTATACCCAATCCCATACCCGTTTATTACAAACCGCCCGACCTAATTTTAAATCCCAGTCGTTGATCTCTCGAGATCAACGACCCATAACCCATTCCCCCTTTTTAACTTACCCAAACCCTTAACCCTAATTCATTTCACCCAGCCCACCGTCACTATACACTCTCTCATCTTCCTCCCTCTCTCCCCTAAAAACCCTAGCGCCGTCACTCAAAACCTCCCTGATTCTAGACCCAAAAATGGAATCGATCTATGATCCCTTACCTTATTTGGTCCCCCTCCTTACTGGCTACCCGTTTTGGTGTTACCTAATAGCTTGCCTAAAATGGCAAGAAGATCCAGTAAAGATCGAACCAAAGCTCGTTCAAATCTTTAACCTACTCTTATTTCCATCTGTGTTCACCATCTTTTCTTTGTAAGTACAAATATTTTTGTATCTCTTGAGGAGTCTTACTTAACCCTAAGGTTAGGTTTTTCATATATTTTTGATTCAAACCTTATTTTTAAGTGTTATTCCGCATGAATCTGCCTAATTTTGTTAATGTTTTTACTTACCCAAATTAGGGTTTCAAATCTTCTTTAATCGAACCAAATCTGGTTCGATTCTATGTTTTTTTAATAACCCCCTGTCTATGTTCATTTTATTAAAACATATGATTCTTTGCCTTTATTTTTCTATCAATTTTTTGGTTTACTTAAAATTAGGGTTTCAGATCTTAATTGAACCCAACCTGGTTCGATTCTGGTTTTCTCTTTGAACAATCTCCTGTCTACGTTCATTGTATGTGATTCATTGCCTTATTTTCTGACCGATTTTGTGAACGTTTACCTAAAATTATGGTTTGAATCTTTTACAGATCTTCTGATACTCTTTCCTTTCTCGTATGGGACTGATATTTTCCTTATTCTGTTCAATCTACCATGTTTACATTATTTCTTTACCTTATTTGCCTTGAAACTGCCTGTTAATTAATATTTTCCTTATTCTGAGTGTTACTCGCCTGATTACACGCTATTATGCCTTGTTAATTGACTGGACTCTGTATTATTTGTCCTTAAACTAGACTTCAATTGGTTTTGTGATTGATTTCTTTCCTTGATTATGTGTGTTTAATTACTTCCCTAATTTGTTCACCTGATTGAATACTATTTAAACCCCTTCCCTTTCCCATTTGGACAGGCTTGATCTCTTAAAACTCTCACTAAACTTAGCTTTTTACTCTAATTCTATGGTCGTTTGTTTCTGGTCTTGGCCGGTTGAAATCCAAGGCCAAGTGATTCTGGACTTAACTACTGTGGTGTATTTACTTGCTTTCCTGCCTAACTGGTAAGACATTCTTCCTTGACTCTCTATTCTCCATGTTTCATAATATGTGTTGCTCGACCAACATTTTTAAATTCTGAGTATGATTCTGCCCCTTTATATGATTCTATGATTTCATCTAGTCCCATAAGTGACACTGTTAATTGGTTATACTTTGAATAATATGAATCCTCCTAAAAACTAGCTTAATGTTTAACTTATCTCATGCACACTATTTGCTAATCCTGCACATGTTCTGAACTTTGCATTCTTAGAATACTACCAACATGAAATTAGTCAATTAATCCTAACTTGGCAGATTTGTATTTGTGCCCTGCAAACTTGTTTTCTAACATGTTTTGAATCCTTCTGGACTCATGTGATAATTTTACTGATTGCCTTAACACTTTTCCTAAATGCTTCTGTGATTAAACAAGGTTGTCCTAAATACTAGCATGGGCATTTAGCTTAACCAGACTTCAACTTATTTGAGCTGTATGTTTGAGCATGAAACTTGCTTGTTTTCTTGGTGCAATTCTGCCTACAAGTTCTGTGTCATAAGCTTTGTTTTTTTTCTTCTGAAATCAAAACCGTTTTAAATCTGTCTCTCCCTCTTTTAGTACTCTTTTAAAAACTTCCACTCTTAGCCCCTTAGGTTCTATTCTCAACCACCCCAGTGTGAGCACTGCTCAGGGTCCATGTGAGACTCCTGTGAACTTTGACACACTGGGAACTGATTCCTAATCTCTTTTGAATCATCTCTGAATATTTGGTTTTGGTGTGAGTATTTCCCTGGGTCCCTGAGGCCCTTGGGAACTTTAACACATTGGAAACCTAGTTCTATATGTGCTACGGGTGAATCACTCATATTTGGCTATGCTATACATATGAAATGAGCCTCGAAGTTGATTGGTTTGAAGGCCTGGTTCCCAGGTTTATTTGGGCCTAATGAAGGCTCCCTATATTCTATCATATTGCTATTATGTAATTCATACATTATCTGGTCTGTAATAACTTTGTAATAAACAGATTCTGGGGTATTTAGTAAACCGCGAGGGGGGGAGGGGGGGGGGGAGGTTCTTATTTCTTTTTGTTAACCTGGGTAGAAATCCTGCCTATAGGGTTTCATCTATGCTGTTAATTCTGTTCATTTGTCAATACTGTATAAGTTCTATGTTGTGTTTAGAAATCCTGCCTATAGGACTTTCGTTGGTGATGTTGATTCTGAGTTCTAAAATCCTGCCTATAGGACTAAAATCAATTTCAAACCTAGAGATCATGCCTATAGGATTTAAATCAATTGAGTAATAGATATCATGCCTATAGGGCTAAAATTAAATTCAAATCTAGAGATCATGTCTATAGGATTTAAATCAATTCGCTCGTAGAAGTCATGCCTATAGGATTCTATTAGTTTTGAATATAATCGCCACTGTGAATCACTTTGAGAATATCCCTATATGATCAAATAGAAATTCTGGATTCATAATTTTGATTCGTTATTATCTGAAATGCCTAGATATTATACTGAATAAAAATAGTAGGCAAATGATAGGTCCTGACACTTGCCTTAATAAAACTGCCTCTGTATATCTGTCTTCTCACCTAGATATTCTTCCTATAGGAACTTTAGGATTAATAAAGCTTGCCAAATCAATTGCGTGTATTTTTTTTTTATGTGTGGAGGTCAGCATGAGCCCATATCTGCTTTGTCTGAAAGTCCTAATTGTTTTTCTTGTCGCCTAGTCTTTTACAATTTTGAGCAACTGAGGTTTAGTCTAGAACTATCCCAAATAGAGGTCCTAATGCCTCCAGGGCCATTGGTAAGGGATGGGTAGCGCACGCATAGGAAACAAACTAGAATCAACTAGAGCGCTTTAGGTAACAACTTAAAGATAGTAATCGAGTAGTAGGAGATGATAGTCCGTGCGCTAAATACCATGAGTAACGCCCTGACTTGAGGGAGTAACAAAGTATTACACAGGGTGATCTTATAGGCTAAAAAAACTTAAGACCCCCATCCCTATTAATTAGTTTTCTTTTCCTTAGACTAATTTGCTTAATTTAAGTTTTGCCGGAACCCACCATTTTGGACCTCGAGGAGTGCCTAACACCTTCCCCTCAAGGTAATTTGAGCCCTTACCCAATCTCTTGTGATGTAAACTGGTATAGCATGAGTTATCTTCTTTAGGTGCCCTAACGCACCTTAATCCGTTAGGTGACGACTCTAAACCAATTCCTTTTCCTTACCCTCTCAAAAGGAGTTGTCCCAAAATGTCGAAACCCGATTTCGTGAGAAAAAGGGGCGCACACTCCAGTGCATAAGTTGAGTTCGCATATGGGTCTGTTATTCGTTGAAAGTGAGCTTGTTGAAGGTCCGAGCAATACTGGGTTATTTTTTCACTTTTGGACCTGCATTTTGGGCCCGCAGTTTTTTGTGTGTAATATTTATATTTATATTCATTGGGCCTGTAATAATTTGTAATAACAAATTTTGGGGTGATAGTGAAATTAGGGAAACACGTCTATTCTAACGTTCACATGAAAGCGTAGAAACATGCCTAAAGGACCTAAATTCATTTTGCTCGATATGCTCCATTCGTATGCGTTTGTTAGAGATCATTCCTATAGGACATGAATATTTCACTTGTTCACATGATCCACTCCCACACGTTATTAGCTGCCTATTATGTTTCAACATTAGTGGTTGTTTGTTCAATTTTCTCTATTAATATGTGTAGATATCATGCCTATAGGACTATAATTGAATTGGATACTATTACTGCTATTCTCATCACATTGTTCGCCTCGAAAGCATGCATATATGAATAAAATTTTATAGAACCTGTTTCAATTGCTAACTCTTAGAAATCCTGACTATCGGATCCTGTTCCTCGCCTAGAAAGTATGCTAAAAAATCAAACACGGGCAATTTTGAACTATCAAACGGTTTCACAACCTCATTTCACAAACAATTTGGTGAGTATGCCTATAGGATTTGTAATACTTACAATATGCAAATTCGTTGTCCTAAGACAACAACACTGCATTTGAGAAATTAGAATCACATAAAAGCCAGGACTCTACGATTTAAGGATTCTAGTTCGTCTTAATTCTGAAATTTGTCTATTGCCTATACTATGAACCTGCTCGCGCATTTATTGCTTACATGTGGAGGCCAACTTGAGCCATTTATTGTCTTTATGTGCTCCTAAATTTTTTGAATGTCGCTTAGATTTAACATTCTTGAGAAACCTAAGTGAAGTCTAGAACAATCAAAATAGTAGGTCTAAAGCCTCCTGGGCCATAGGAATGGGACGGTAGTGGACGCATAGGACACGACTTAGAACTGAATTAGAACGCTTTAGGTAAAAAACTTTAACATAGTAATCGGGTAGCAGGAGATGATAGTCTGTGCCTGCTGAATAATATGAGAAACTCCTATCTAAAAGGTGTTGCGACGTATTATTTATGTTGTACGGGGTGATCCTTTAGTCTAAAAAACATAGGATCACATTTAATCATTTGAACATTGTAGTCGTATCCTTGTAGCCCTTAAGATTTGTACCAATTGTGTTATAATGAACTTCTTCGACCTTTATATTCTCTTTGTTTATTTGATTACCTAGTCTAATTACATAATCCACATAGTTCTAAGTTCAACCAGGACCTATAGTTTTTGACCTCGAAGAAGGCCTAACACCTTCTCTTTGAGGTAATTTGAGCCCTTACCCGATCTTTGGTGACATTGACTAGTCAAACAAAGTTATTTTCACAATAGGTACCCTAACACACCTTAAAATCATTAGGTGGAAATTCTTCTCTTTTAATACCCATTTAAAAGAGCTATCACATGTCAAAACCCGATTTCACGAGAAAAATGGGTGCGGCAGATGGCAGCAACATCGACGTTGAAGTTATACTCAGATAACTTTGGCGTTTCCTTAGGCCCGATGGGCCTGTCGAAAAAGCTTTTGACCATGATTCCCCGATTATTTTGACCTTGATTTCTTCTCCTTTCACTTCTCATAGGGTTTCGTTCGGACCCATTACCTCTTCGGTCTCCGTTGTTTGGTTGATACCAGTCCCTATTTGATCATGGTTCATGTTCAATGTCTCTTTTGGATGTGTAAATAGCTTTGACGTGATAAACGAACCCGGAAAGAGCCCCAAGCTGATCATCTTCGACCTTAATTTTTGATTGATACCGGATATGTACGTCGGCCCAAGTTACAACTAGATATTCTATCAGATTTTTCTTCAACTGCTGTGAAGCCAACAAGCTTCGAGTTTGTAGTCCCAGGGTGTAGGGCTGAATGGCCCAATTTTCTACGACCGGAAACAATTCCATTCATTCCATTTGGAACCAGGACACGAATTCCCCGAGCATCCCATTATCTCTCTGTTTCACTTCGAAAAGGTCCGACTTCCTGGTCTCGAGTCTCGACCTTGATGGCCCCGGCATGTGCTTTCACGAAGGAGTCTGCAAGCATAACAAACGAGTCAATAGAATTAAGGGGTAAGTTGTGATACTATATCATAGATCTCTTTGACAAAGTCTCCCCGAACTTTTTCAGTAGGACAAACTCGATCTCATCATCCTCCAAGTCGTTGCCTTTGATAGCGCACATGTAGCAGGTCACATGCTCATTTGGGTCGGTTGTTCATTTGTACTTAGGAATTCTGGGCATGCAGAACTTCTTTGGGATTGGCTTCGGAGTTGCACTTGGAGGAAAAGGTTTTTGAACAAATTTTTTGGAATCAGGCCCTTCAATATCGGCGGTGCTCATGGGATTTGGTCAACCCTGGAATTGTAGGTTTTCACCTTTTTTTCATTGGCTTCGATTTTCTTTTCTCCCAATTCTACCCCTTTTTTCAATTCCTCAAGAATTTTTATGATCTCAGGGTTAGTCCGAGTTTGAGCATCACACGGCCTCTCCGTGGCTGGTTCGTTTCTGCGAGCAATTTTTTGGGCAGCTTGGACTTAACCCTATTGGGGGCGCGATTCTGGTTCTCCAGTTGGGCAATCGCTCTCTGTTGATCCTTTAGAATTTCGAAGATCACTCGCAAGTTGATCCCATCTGCTTCACCATCGTGTGTATTTTGGGCTACGGATCAGACTCTTTCGCGGACGGTGTTCTCAAGATCAGGAGGCAAATACGCATTGATGGCCACATGTGAGTTAATGTCGATTGGGTCCAGGACCGGAACTCTGTTGGGATTGACAGGGTCCAACTCGTTACGGGGTGCCATATCGTTTTTCTCACCATGATGACTGGATTCAGCATCCATGTTTAGAGGGGCAGATTGGGAGTTCGACATTTTAAACTTTGACCTGAAAATAAAGACACTACAAATAATAAGTGTAAAATAGGGTGTGTTATGGACATTTGTATCAAATTTCCACTATTATCCTTAGCCCCACGGTGGGCGCCTGATGTTTTGGTATAATTATATATTTTTAGTGCATTACTTACCTTATATTTAGGTGCTTTATTGTTATATTGTACTATATTTATGATCAATTGAGTTTATTTTATGTGTAGGTTCATTGGAGATGAAATTGAAGAAAAGTAAATATTGAGTGTGTAATTCATGCTCACAAACAATATTATAGTTGAACAAATTAAAGGAAGACAAAAGAAAGAAACAATTGCAAAGGAAAAAGAAAGAAAACAAAGAAAAAAGAGTTAATACAAACAATTGAAAAGGGAACAAATTGAGAAACGTTAAATGGAAAAGTAATGAAGAAGCTTCCGGACAACGCGAGCCATTTTGCTCGCGATAGAGCAGGCGACGTGAGATTCATGGCGCGCGTTTGAGCGTGCGAAGGGAGGACTACATCGAGGTGTTCTCGCGTTCCGAGTTTTTAAGCCTATTTTGTCTCCTTTTTGGTTTTGGACTTGGTTATTTCGTCTAGGCCTTTTCCCTACACATATAAATAATCATTAAACACCATTTGAATAGATTTTAGACTAAGATTGGACCGGGGGAGATCACAGAGATGCCGTGGAGGCTGAAATTCATCAGATTCCATCTTTCTTCCATCAAACTTAGTAATCTTTAAGTTTCTTTTGATGGTTTATTATTTTGCTACCATGTCTATGTTGAGATAATCATCACGTTCTAGGATTGTGATTGTCATGAATATCGAAGTTTATTAATTATATTACCGTTAATTCAAGTTATCATCTTTGGTTGTTTCTCTACTTCTGTGCATAATTGCTTGATTGTTTGGCCAGCAGTTGAGTTCTATTTACTATCTATGATATGCTTGGGAAACCTATGTTTAGATTAGAGTAGAATTGGAGAGATCTTGTTTCTGAACCCGTGGCTCGGGGGAAGATTTCGCGGTTAGGATAGGAATATACCTAACAATATTGCTTAGTTGAATAACGTATTATATTCGTTCATGATAGATTCAAGGCCATAGGAATATAAGGCTATTTATATAAACGATCTGGTCAACTAGCAACCGTAGATAATTTTGATTAGCAGGTGTGATTACGAACTCAATAGGATTGATAAACCGACCACAACCTTGGAAAATATAATTCCCTTGGTTACATGTTTAAATTTCGCAATAGTAGTTGTAATAGAAAAACACCAGTCTCGATTATCTTGGACATTAAATTGATATTAGTTTGCTTAGTTAACGATTGATCTAAGTCTCTGTTGGTTCGACATCCGACTTTTGAGTCACTTTATTACTTTATGGCCACATATACTTGCGTGTACTTGGGGAACCAACAAGTTTACCCTAAAAAACGGATAACAATTAAATTTGTAAGTGATTTTAAGGATACGTGGATTAATTCGATATAAACGATAAATTGCGTTAAAATAAGAAAATAAAGATATAGTAAATTCAAACCACGTGAGGAGGATAATTCCATCCTTGATGAAATACCCGCCCTTGATCCGGACTCACAATGCCAGAACTGATGAACGAGAATAAGAACTATGAATAACAGTAAAAATAATAGTATATCACTTTGGGATTCATGTTACAATGTGTTCAATGAATAATCAGACCCCCTTTATATAGTAGGGGAATCCTACTCTAGGTACAATTCCATAAAAGGTAAAAATCTCTCGTTTAACTAATTACTGGATTCCCGTTTGTACGTGCCGAGATCTGCGTCATGATACCCGGTTGGTCACGAATATAACGACCTTCCGTTAATCCGTGTTTGATTTTTCGTAATAATTCCCTCCAAAATCTTTTGGGATTCGGACCAATCCTGGGGTCATGGCCTTGATATACTCGAGGGCGGGTGTCGTGCCCCCGGTGCCTGCCTCGATGAGTTTCTTACCTCAATTTCGGCTCCTTGTCATTGCGTCCCTTGCTCGATTTATTTTATCGGGAACCGGTCCGACTTATGGTTCTGGTTTTACCCATATACATGAGGCTTACTGCGGGGCGTAGTTATAATTTAGCTAATTACATTCTGTACCTACTAAGTGCTTGCCATGGAATGTACGTCATTGTATTCAATTTGGTTGTATACATTGTATTCTGTTAGGATGTATTCGTTCTTATATATTTTACATTGTATTCATTTCCACTGTACTGAATTCACTTGTATTCAAATAACTAAAAATAAAGAAATAGGGTGCATACCGCTATATTCAATTTAGCTGAATAATCTTTATTCAATTCGGCTATATTCGTTCCTAATAATTTTACATTGTATTCAGTTTCATTGTATTCGAACAATTAAAAATTTCATAAATACAATGATATTCGGCTGCATTCAAACAACAAAAATTGTCACGACCCAAAAAACTGCTAGTCGTGATGGCACCTAACCCAACCCGCTAGGTAAGCCAACTAATAACTATCAAATTTCAATAATCTTAACAAGTCAATTAAACATAATAAATTATCTGAGTCTATTACATTTCCCAAGGACTGGTAGTACAAATCGTGAGCTTCTAAGAATAAAGTTTACCAATGGAAAAGAAATAAATACAAAGTCTGA
This sequence comes from Nicotiana paniculata, assembly GCA_005239505.1. Classification (NCBI taxonomy): domain Eukaryota; kingdom Viridiplantae; phylum Streptophyta; class Magnoliopsida; order Solanales; family Solanaceae; genus Nicotiana; species Nicotiana paniculata. The sequence goes on from ML313818.1 coordinate 53,718, forward strand.
TTGAAAAGTACATAAACAACACATTTTAATCTAAGGCTATCCCGAACATTAGCGGCAACTACAACATGGACGCGGGTACATCTTCAAATCCAGCAACCCTCGAGCACAACAACAACTGCAACCAACATCTGCACGAATGTGCAGAAGTGTAGTGTCAGTACAACCGACCCCATGTACTAAGTAATTAACAAACCTAACTTTAGGTTGAAAGCAGTGACGAGCTATTACTAGGTCGAGTCCAATACCAGTATTCTACAACAATCCATAACAGAATAATACAAGTAAGAAAAAGGTTTCTCAGAAGTAAAAGGGCTTAACTCGTTCACAGTTTCAAAAAAATAGGCATGCTTTTCAAATATTTTAGTGAAACTTAGTTCTTTTGCCAAAGATGCCAAAAATATCGGTAAGTTTGAAAACTGTGATTTTTCCTCAAAATCCTTTCAAAAATAAGTAAGAAGTTTCATTTTTTTTCCAAATCTCAAGTACAAAACACTTCTCTATGACCACATACCAATGTGTGTAATAAGTCATGAATGACGTGATGTTGTATAACAAGAGGAAAAGAGATGCATCTCTATGCATGTATGTCAAGTGTGCATATAAAATGTGATGCAACTCAATGATGAAACCATATGCAAGCTCTTAGAGCATCAATGCACTCAGTCCTCCCAGTCACTCATATACAGCCCCTCGGGCAAACATCACTCAGTAGGTACCTGCACTCACTGGGGGTGTGTACATACTCCGGAGGGGCTCCTATAGCCCAATCTCTATATCAAGCCAATCATGGCATAAATCAATGAGGCCCTCGGCCTATATCAAACATGCTGCGGCGTGCAACCCGCTCCCAAAAACAAACATGCTGGGGATTGCAGCCCGATCCCATAAATAAAACATGTTGCAGCGTGCAACCCGATCCCATAAATAAAAGATCACAATCAGGACCTCGACCTCACTCATAAATATCCTCACAATCAGGCCCTCGGCCTCACTCAGTCATCAATCTCTCCAGTCTCTCTCTCTCGGGCTCACAATGTCATGAAACTAGACCAAAAATGATAATCTGATGTATCAATTAATAACAACAAAGACTGAGATATAATATGCATATGAGTGTGTATGACTGAGTATATAAAACAATGAAAGCATAAACTCCACTGCAGAAATGACCTCAGTGGGTCCAAACAGTTTCGGCATAAGTCTAAACATGATATCTAACATAGATGACAACTCAATTAGTATATCACATGGTGGAGACACAGATAACAACAAGTTAGGGCCACTATACAGTGCCATGGGAACCTCAGGGTCCCAGTACACAAGGTGTACGCCCACACGCCCGTCACCTAGCATGTGCATCACCTCCATACCAATCACATAACACGTATTGTGGGGTTTCATACCCTCAACACTAAGTTTAGAAGAGTTACTTACCTCGAACGAGCCAATACCCATACCGAGCGAGCCAAGCGATGCTCCAAGGATGCCATTTCGCACATTCCAACCTCCAGACGACTCGAAACTGACCAAAAACAATTCAGATACATCAAACAATACTAAAGGAACCAATCCCGATCACAAAAGATTGAATCTTGAATCAAAGCCCGAAACCGGCCGAAAATCTCAACCGGGGCCCTCACTTTGGAACCCGACAAAACTCACAAAATCCGACAACCAATTTAATTACGAGTCCAACCATACTAGTTTCACTCAAATCCGACTCGAATTCGATGTTCAAAACTCAAAAAATCATATTATGAAACTTTTGGCCAAAACCCCCAATTTTCTCCTTAGAAATCATCAATCAAAAGCTAAAATCCTCGAACCCGGAACTAGTCGGATGGAGTAGATAAGTTCCTTGTTAAATAAAATAAATGTTAATATTAAATTAAATAAACCAAGCCGAAATACGGATCTCATCACAGCACTTGTAGTAACCCTCCTAGTCCCACCCCTTTCATCTTGGGAAGATAGATTCTTGGAATATAATCAAAACCGATTAGAGAACACTTACCCCAATCCTTGTGACGAAAATTGTTCCAAAAATTGCCTCAATCCGAGTCCAAAATGTTAAAATGAAGCCAAATTCACAAACCCTCACTTTTAAACATTCTGCCCAGGCCTTTCGTACTTGTGGTCCAATTGTCGCATCTGCGGTCAGGTCTCCGCGCCTGCGACCACGCTCACCAACCGACTCTCTTGCACCTGCGGAACAATTTCCGCTCCTGCGCACCTGCAGGTGCGATTCCTCATCCACATCTGCGATGAGCTCCAGCCCTAACTTCTCGCGCATCTGCGACACACGCCTCGCACATGCGGCCATCGCACCTGCGCAATACCACTCGCATGTGCGGAACACCAGAACCAGCAGCTGGAATACTAAGGAAAATGATCCGAAATCAATCCGAAACACGCCCGAGCCCCTCGGGATTCCATCCAGTCATACCCACAAGTGACATAACATAATACGGACCTACTCGAGGCCTCAAAACACACATAACAACATCGAAGCAGCGAATCACACCTCAATTCGAACCAATGAACTTTGAACTTTCAAATTTCCAAAACACGCGCCGAAACATATCAAATCATCCCGGAATGAACTCAAAATTTGTACACAAGTCCAAATGACATGACGAAGCTATTCCAACTCTCGAAACCACAATCTGAATCGGATATCTTCAAAGTCAATTTCCGGTCAAACTTATGAACTTCCCAATCCTTCAAATCTCCAATTTTTGCCAATTAGTCTCGAAACCTTCTAGAAACATCCAAATGCAAATCCGAGCATACACCCTAGTCCAAAATCACTATGCAGACCTAACAGAACCATCAAAACTCTGTTCCGGGGTTAAATTCTCAAAAAGTCAAACTTGGTCAAACCTTTCCAATTTAAAGCTTCTAGCTGAGAATCATTCTTCTAAATCAATTCCGAATAACTTGAAAAATAAAATCAATGATTCAAATAAGTCATCATGCATCATACAGAGCTACTCATGCCCTCGAACTACCGAGCGAAGTGCAAAATGCTCAAAACAACCGGTTTGATTGTTACAAAAATTCAAAAAATACAGGGATCTGCCACAAAAAAATAACCCTCAAAAAATACAAAATACACTAAAATTTGAGTTTATTTGTACAAAATATAATGTATTTGTATTATTGTATGTGACTCAATAGCAAATACATGAAGTAAGTTCGCAGGAGATAGCGTCTTCCGGCCAAGCAAAACATTTTACATATTGTGTTAAAACTAAAAATGGAGACGAACAAAACTCTTACAAGATCTAAGAATACACTATCACATTGTATCTACCAAAATCTGTTCAGACAAATACACTTGAATGTGAGATACAAAGAAGGAGAAGAAGCCAGAGATTCCGGCATCTCAGTTAGATCCAGATCTAGTGACGCCTATGATCTTCCTCCTCCATTATTTTTTCCACCGGTAATGGACCCATCAGGACTTCGTGTTTTTTATCTGGATCTGACGGTGGAGATGAGAAAAGGGAAGAGAGATGCGGTTGGATCTGATGGTGGAGATGGGAGAAGATGAGAGAGAGAGAGAGAGAGAGAGAGAGAGTTGGCTATTCGCCGGAGAGGATGACCGACGACAACAGAAGTTTGAGGGAAAAGTTGAGGGATCAGTTGTGTATACGCGAAAACCGGGGAAGCCCGATTTTAAGGCTTCTAGAACATTCCGAGCCTCGACCTCGACTGTATTGAAGTAGAATTTGAAGTTCAACCCCGAGGTGCACTCCTCGAGGAAGCATTCCGAGGGGCCGATACATCTCGAGGTAGGGAAAAAATCGAAGACCATCATGGAAAGGTGGGAAATTCCCAAAAGGCACGTGGTTAAAGCTGACCAAGTACGCAAAATAGTACAAGCCCGTACCGTGGCATTAAATGGCTGTACCAGCCATCTCTCTATTGTAATAATTACACATGTATTATGTTGGGATACCCCTCATATATAAAGGGGACCCTTGTCACTTTGTAAGACACATATTATTCGATACAAGAACAAGAACATTCTCTGCTCTCTAATTCAAACATTCTCTAAAATTGTTTCACTGATTTATTGTCTTTCATTTATTGTGTTCATTAGTTGTTCTTGATTTATTACTCGTTATTAATCACAAATAGGCCATATTCGAGGCCTTCAATACTGCTATATCATTCTCGACAGCCCCTTGTCAAGCTCTTGAGCTCGACCTCGAGGCCCATTCCGACCAAACTCGAGACCCCGTCTCTCCACTGCTCGGTTTGCATAATCTCATCACCCTTCTCTCTTATTTTGTTTTCTCACTTCTCACCTAGAATCTACTGCCTAAACAACTGGTATTAAAATAGATCACGTATTTTTAGAACCATACTATCAAATATAATTGTAATTACCATTTTCAAGGTAAATAGTTTGGCGCCCATCGTGGGGCTAAAAATAATAGTGATTGTTTTAATGCCGGTTTCTAAAAACACAAGTTATTCTTTACACTTTTCTTGTCCAAGAATCTACAATTTTAGGCCAGAAAATGTCTAACTCAGTAAACGCACATGAACACAACGGTCCTGAGGATCACGGAGAAAATGGCGCAGCTACTGCAAGTGTCGGTATACCGCTGCAAAACCCTGAAGGGGCACCAGTGCAAATCCCCGTCGATGAAGGCGCACACAACCTTCAACATGTCGATGTGAGCTCTCATACGGACGGAGGTGTACGCGAAGAAGACCGACACAAAGCACGAAGAACTTACACTCGAAAAGAAGTGGCCCGATTGGTCAACCTAAGGCCGCTTCGAGAATTTCTCAACGATCGAACCAAAAGCCATTTCCAAGAAAGAGAATCGAACAGGAAGAATGGAGCGAAAAAACCCCAGCATGCAATTCACGTGATTATCAGAGAAATCGATGTCCCACAAGAACCCGTGCTCAAAGCGGGCCAAAACGCCCATCACCACAAAAGGACGAACTAAAAGTTATGTGCTTAAAGGAACTATTGTATTCAGAGAAGAATATATCTAAGCCTTGTACCAACCACATAATGATGCACTGGTAATTTCTCTTCTCTTAAATAATGTTCGAATTAAGCGTGTGCTCGTGGATCCAGGTAGCTCGACCAATATAATTAGATTTGGGGTAGTGGAGGAGCCCAAGCTACTCGACCAAATCATACCCAATTCTCGAGCCCTCCGGGGGTTTAACATGTCAAGCGAAATGATGAAGGGAGAAATCACCCTCCTAGTCAATGTGTCCGGTACGGTTCGAGATACCAAGTTTCATGTCATCAAGGGTAACCCGAGATACAATCCGCTGCTCGGAAGGCCATGGATAAACAACATCAAGGCGGTACCATCGACTCTCCACCAAATTTTGAAATTCCCAACTAAAGATGGCATAAAAACCGTGTATGGTGAGAAACACGCGGAAAAGGAAATGTTCGCAGTGCATGGCATGGTACCGACGCCCATATACTCCACTTTGGAGGGGTCAGAAGATAAACAGGTTCCCGAGGATGACGAAGAAGACTTCCTCACCCCTTGAACCTTCATTTCCCCTGAAGAGTCAGACGCAACCAAATCAACGATCGAGGATCTGGAGCAAGCTGTTTTGATGGAACACCTCCCAGATCGAAAGGTATACCTGGGAACGGGATTAACCCCGAACTCAGGAAAAAACTCATTCAATTTCTTATTAATAATGTTGATTGCTTCTCTTGGTCCCTCTTAGACATGACAGGGATCCCGACATAAATATCCACCCATCGGCTAAGCGTCGACCCTAGGTTAAAACCGGTAAAGCAAAAAAGGAGGCCTTAGTCCAAGGTGAAGCATGCGTTCGTCAAAGACGAAGTAACAAAACTCCTCAAAATAAGGTCCATCAGGGAAGTAAAATATCCCAAATGGTTAGCTAATGTAGTAGTGGTTCCCAAAAAGGGGAACAAGTTAAGAAGGTGCGTAAATTATAAGGACTTAAATAAAGCGTGCCCTAAAGATTCATTCCCGTTGCCCAATATCGATCGCTTGATTGATGCAACGCCTACTCCAGGTACAATCAAATTCAAATGAACCCCGAGGATAGGGAAAAAACTTCATTCATCACAAAGTATGGCACATACTGCTACAATGTAATGCCCTTCGGGCTAAAGAACGCAGGGGCTACATACTAGCACCTAGTTAATAAGATGTTCGAACATCAAATAGGTAAATCCATGGAAGTTTATATTGATGACATGCTAATTAAGTCCCTGTGCGTAGAGGACCATTTGAATCATTTGCAGGAAACTTTTGACATCCTTAGAAGCTACAACATAAAACTCAACCCCGACAAAATGCGCATTCGGCTTCGAGAAATTTTTTAGGCTTCATGGTATCAAATAGGGGGATTGAGATCAACTCTAAAAAGATCAAGGCCATCAAATAAATCATGGTGTTAAACAATGTGAAGGCCGTACAACGGCTAACCGAGCGGATAACGGCGTTAGGCCGATTCATCTCAAGATCATCAGATCAGAGTCATCACTTTTTCTCCTTACTAAAAAAGGAAAACAACTTTGAGTGGAACCCAGAGTGCTAGCACGCCTTGGAGGAGTTAAAGTGGTATCTCTCGAGCCTTCCTTTGCTCCTGATGCGTGGCTAGAATCCATAGTTTGAAGCATCATGTACCTTATATTTTATGTGCTTTTGTGATAAAAATATATGTTATACGTGCATAATGGAGTCTATTTCATGTGTAGGTGAATTGGAGATGAAAACTGAGCTAAAAGGGTGTATAAACGTCAAAAATACGCTCAAGAGTTGAAAAGGAGTGACCCGGGCCATAGCCGGGCATTTTAGCCCAAAAGCCTGGCATAACCCGACGTTAGCCGGGCATTTCAGCCCAAACGCCAGCCATACCAAGGCGTTAGTGGGGCGTTAGAGCCCAAACGCCTGGCCTACCCAGGCTTTAGCTGGGCGTATGGGGCTTAACGCTTGGGGTCTCTGGTCCGGTAAATTCCGAGTTTTGAAGGTTTTAAGTGTTTCCCAGTTAGAATAGAAGTCTCCTACACGTTTAGGGTTTATCCCAAACATATAAATAGACCCAAAAACACAACTTTAAAGAGAGGATGCCCTTTTTGGAGAGAATATACACACAAGATCATTGAGGAAGCAAAGGATTATCAATTTGCTTCATCTTATTCTAGTATTTTCCATTCATGCAAGACTTATGCAATTCTTTAATTCTAGTATGATTGGCTAAACACCCATTGTTATGGGGTTGTGATTTAGCCATGAATATTTTTATTCCATATTAACTTAACCTTGATTATAATTCGCTCAATATATGGTTGTTTCTTCAATTCTGCATTTAATTGCTTAATTGTTTGGCCAGAAATTTGGTTCTATATACTATCTATGTTATGCTTGGGAAAGCCGTATATAGATTAGAGAAGAATTGAAGAGAGCGTGATCTTAACCCTTCAGGGGAGGGGATTTGTGGTTAGGATAGGAATATACCTAGTCACCGTGCTTAATTAAACATCGTAATCTTAGTGCATTCTAATAGATTAATTTCATAGGAATATATGAGATAATCTATTGAGAATAGGCGAGTAGTACTTCGGGAGAAGGCTACGAGAGAAATTATCGATTAATTAGAAACCATGAGTGGATTATATGAAAGGGAGAGTTAATTAGAATGCAATACGAGTGGTGAATTGATCACAACCCTCTAATATTTGTCTCCATTGGATACACAACAATATTCTCGTTACTTGATGATTAGTTCATATAATCGTAGAATAAATTAGTTATATTCCTGGATTTTGTTTTGGCTCGATTAAATAGCAATTAGAGTGATCCAATAAGTAGTTTACGCAAGTCCTTGTGGGTTCGACATTCGATTTAACATTATATTACTTGCTACGACCACGTATACTTGCGTGGGCGATTGGAACCAACAAGTTTTTGGCGCCGTTGCCGATGATTTGAATTTAGACTAATTTTTAGTTACTTGCTTTAATTGGTTATTTCATTGAGTCTAACGTCACGTGATTTTTGCTCTAATCTCAGGAATTTTGAGTGAATGCGTAGGGTCAGAAGTCAGGATAGACTTGACGGCTTTGACCCCGAACCTGAGAGATCATTTCATAGGAGATTGCGAGAAGCAAGAGATACAGACAATCTTCAGGACTTCATCCGATTTCCTGTGAACATGGCAGAGGAACAACACATGGCTATTCAAGAGGTGGCAATGCCCAGTATTGCTAATGTCACCTCCAACATCGTGAAGCCTAGAATCACTGGGCACTTTGAGCTGAAACAGAGCATGATCCAACTTCTTCATGAAAACGGGCAGTTTTTGCGTCTGCCACATGAGGATCCACAGCAACACATTTTGAACTTCTTGGAGATTAGTGATACTTATATCACTAACGGGGTCATGCCAGATTATGTGAGGCTCACGCTTTTCCTATTCTCTATATTGGGCGAAGCAAAGCGATGGCTGAAGGCAGAACCAGCTAATTCCATCACAACATGGAACGATCTGGCGAGAAAATTTCTGGCAAGGTTCTTCCTTTAAAAAAAGACCGCAAAGATCAGGAGTGAGATAGTCTCCTTTAGAAATAAAATAGGTGAATCATTATATTCAGCATGGGAAAGGTTCAAGGGGCTACTCAGAGACTGTCCTCATCACAATCAGACAAACGAGGTGTTAGTTCACACTTTCATTAAGGGGATCTATCCGCACAAAAATTATGGTAGATGCAGCAGCCGGAGGTCAGGTGTTGGAGAAGAATTATGATGAAATATTTGCATTACTGAATAAATTCTCCAAAAGCAATCCAGACTGACAAGGTGAGATGGGGAGAAATGTGGTTCAAAAGTCACCAAGGGTTCTTGAACTAGATATGGTTTCAGCATTGTCACCCCAGATTTCCACATTGACTAACCAAGTCAATCAGATAAACCTGATCATTAACAAGAAACAATCTCAACTAGTGCAACAGGCTCAACCAGTGCAATAGATTCAAGTATTTTGTGAAGTCTGTGGAGAGGGTCATTCGAGTGATCAATATGGAGCACTCAGCATAACTACAGGCATCTAGTACCTCAACAGTAGTACAAACCACCTCAGGATGAACCATCAACAAGCCTTGAGGATATTATGAAGAGAATGATGAATGGCCAACTTTCTTTCAATCAGAAAACAATGCCTGATCACCAAGCCCAGACTATAGCAATGAGAAAATTAGAACGTCAAGTGGGGCAACTCGCCAATTCTAAAAATATTCGACCAAGGGGGAAGCTTCCAAGTGACACTGAAGCTAATACTAAAGCATTTGTTAATGCTATATCATTGAGGAATGGGAAGGAATTGGAAGAAGTTCAGTCCAAGAAGAGGAAGCATGCAACTTTTGATGAGGAACCAATCACTATTGAATCAACACCAGACAACCAGAAAGAATAAGATAAGTCAGCAAAGGAGGCGGTGGCTGAGCAACCCCCACCAAGTTTTGCGAGGCCGCCCCCTCCATTCCCTCAAAGGTTGCAAAAGGTGAAAGATAATGCCGCATACAAAAAGTTTCTTGACCTCTTGAAGCAGGTACAAATCAATATTCCACTGGTAGACATTTTGCAGGAGGTGCCCAAATATGCTAAATACATCAAGGACATTGTGGAAAATAAACGGAGGTTGACTGAGTTCGAAACCGTGGCACTCACGGAGGAAGTTAGCTCAAGAATTCAAAGCAAGCTACCTCAAAAATTAAAAGATCCGGGTAGTTTTACTATCCAAATCTCAATTGGTAAGCATGCAGTCGGGCGAGCTTTGTGCGATCTTGGGGAAATTATTAATTTGATGCCGCTATCTGTGTTCAAGAAATTGGGGTTGGGTGAACCATGCCCAACAACAGTGATTTTACAATTGGCTGATCGCTCCCTTGCTCATCCTGAGGGAGTAATTGAAGATGTGCTGGTGCAGGTGGGTTCCTTCATATTTCCAGCTGATTTCATTATCTTGGACTATGAGCCTGATCAGGAAGTCCCATTTATTTTGGGGCGTCCATTCCTAGCTACGGGCCGAGCTATCATCGATGTGTGTGAAGGGAAGATGACAATGCGAGTTGGTAATCCAGTGGAGGTGTTTAATGTTTATAAGGCACTCAAGTTGCCTGTCCACTATGAAGAGCTATCCATGATTACTGTAGTGAAAAGAAAATTGGAGTCAATGGCCCCATACATGAGTCCTGTTGACCCTCTTGAGCAAGTGCTAGTTGGGGATGAAGAAGACTGCGGGGATGAAACAAGGGGAGACATTGAGAAGGCTTTTGAAGTATCTTGTAGTTACCTCCACGGGCTAGGAAAATTTGAAGAGTTGAACAAGCCTGTTACTCTAACCCCTCCTAAGCCATCTATTGAAAAGGCTCCAAAATTGGAACTCAAACCTCTTCCAGCACATTTTCGCTATGCTTATTTGGGGAACTCTAAGACATTTCCCGTGATCATCTCATCCAGCCTGACCAATACACAAGAACAGAAATTGCTTAGGGTACTTCGTGAGCACAAAAAGGCAATTGGGTTGACCATTGCAGATATTAAAGGAATCAGCCCATCATTTTGCATGCATAAAATCTTTTTGGAAGATGGACATCGCCCCGAGTGTTCAGCAGCAAAGAAGGCTAAATCCCATCATGAAAGAAGTGGTGAAGAAAGAAGTAATAAAATTGCTAGATGCAGGTATCATTTTTCCTATTTCTGACAGCAACTGGGTGAGCCCGGTTCAATGTGTGCCCAAAAAGGGAGGGATAACCGTGATTGAGAATGAGAAGAATGAGCTGATTCCCACCCGCACTGTTACGGGTTGGAGAGTTTGCATTGATTATCTAAGGCTCAACAAAGCAACTCGCAAGGATCACTTCCCACTCCCATTCATTGATCAAATGCTGGACAGATTAGCAGTGCATGAATATTATTGCTTTCTGGATGGGTATTCAGGTTACAATCAAATTGTCATATGTTCAGAGGATCAGGAGAAGACCACGTTCACTTGCCCTTATGGAACATTCGCCTTCAAGCGAATGCCATTTGGTCTTTGTAATGCACCAGCCACCTTCCATAGATGCATGATGGCTATTTTCACTGACATGGTGGAAAAATTCGTAGAGGTGTTCATGGAAGACTTCTCAGTCTTTGGGTCATCCTATGATGATTGTTTGAAAAATCTGAGCATGGTGTTTGCCCGTTGTGAAGAAACAAATCTGGTGTTAAATTGGGAAAGTGTCACTTTATGGTGCAGGAAGGTATCGTTTTGGGTCATAAAGTATCTAAAAGCGGCATCGAAGTTGATAAGGCAAAAGTGGAGGCAGTTGAAAAACTACCTCCACCAATTTCAGTAAAGGGCATCCGGAGTTTCTTGGGACACGCAGGATTTTATAGGCGCTTTATTAAAGATTTTTCTAAAATTGCTACTCCGTTGTGCAGGTTGCTGGAAAAAGATGTCAAGTTCAATTTTGATGCACCCTGCCTGAAGGCATTTGAGGAGCTCAAGATGAAATTGGTAGCTGCCCCCATAATTGTTGCACCTAATTGGTCAATACCATTTGAACTTATGTGTGATGCAAGTGACCATGCAATTGGGTCAGTGCTAGTCCAACCGAAAGACAAGGTGTTTTATTCCATATACTATGCGAGCAAGACCCTCGATGATGCACAACAGAATTACACCACCACTGAAAAGGAGCTGTTAGCTGTGGTGTGGGCCTTTGAAAAATTTCGGGCATACTTGGTGAGCACGAAAGTTATTGTCCACACAGATCACGCAGTAATCCGGTACTTATTTACAAAGAAAGAATCTAAAGCTAGATTGATGCGCTGGGTTTTATTGTTGCAGGAATTTGATATGGAGATAAGAGAACGAAAGGGCACTGATAACCAAGTAGCTGACCATCTGTCAAGGCTGGAAAATCATGATCATGTTGAGGAGGGTGGAGATATTAAAGAAGTCTTTCCTGTTGAGAAACTTTTTTCTATAACCCAAGACCCTCCTCCATGGTATGCCGATTATGTGAATTATCTGGTGAGTGGGGTACTTCCTCCGGAAATAGAATCTGAAACAAGGAAGAGGTTTTTACGCGATGTGAAAGTTTACTACAGGGATGAGCCTTACCTGTAAAAATAATGTGATGATCAGTTAATGAAGAAATGCATTTCTGATGTAGAAGTGGAACGGGTGTTGTATGATTTTCATGCATCACCATATGGAGGCCATCATGGTGGCGATCTGGGTTCTTTTGGCCAACACTATTCAAAGATGCCCACGTATTTGTTAAAAAGTGTGATCAGTGCCAGAGAACAGGAACGATAACAAGGAAGCACGAGATTCCTTTGAATAATATCTTGGAGGTGGAGATTTTTGATGTATGGGGGATAGACTTTATGGTCCCTTCCCATCATCTAGGGAACATAAATACATTTTGCTGGCAGTTGACTACGTGTCGAAATGGGTGGAGGCAATTGCATTGCCAACGAATGACGCCATGGTTGTCCCTGCGTTTGTGAAGAAGAATATATTCTCCAGATTTGGCACTCCACAGGACTTGATTAGTGATGAAGGAACCCATTTTCGCAATCGGTTGTTGAATAACCTTTTAGCTAAATATGGGGTCCGTCATCGAGTTGCAACATCATATCACCCTCAAACTAGTGGCCAAGCAGAGGTATCTAATAAAGAAATCAAGCAAATACTAGAGAAAACGGTGAGTGTGAACAAGAAGGATTGGGCTGCTAAGTTAGATGATGCCTTATGGTCATACAGAACAGCGTAGAAAACACCGATTGGGGCATCACTGTGTAAGTTGGTCTATGGGAAGGCATGTCACTTGCCTGTAGAGCTTTAACACAAGGCGTATTGGGCCATCAAGAAGCTAAACATGAACCTTGAAGCTGCAGGTGAGAGAAGATTGCTGCAGTTGGATGAATTGGATGAGTTCAGGTTGCACTCATACGAAAATGCCAAACTTTACAAAGAAAAGATCAAGAGATGGAATGACAAACATATAAATCCACGTCATTTTGAGCCAGGCCAACAGGTATTATTATTCAATTCTAGGCTTAAACTGTTTCATGGGAAGCTGAAGTCGAGATGGTCAGGCCCATTTGAGATAGTGATAGTCACCGCATATGGTGCACTTGAGTTGCAAGCTAGACATGGTGAAATAAAATTTTTAGTGAATGGACATAGAGTCAAACACTATTGGGGTGGTACCATAAATCGTGAGAAGACCAAAGTTGTGCTCGCTGATGAGTGAAGCGAGATTCTGCGTCGTGCTGCGATGTTAAATCAGGCGCTTCATAGGAGGCAACCTATTGACTTGTTGTAATCGTCTTGCCACGACATTAACTAAGGCTCTTATTGGGAGGCAACCCAATGCTTAGTTAAATCTTAGTATAGCTAGAAGTAATTCTTGTAGTTATAGGTACTAACGAGATTGTGAATGCATTCGGGGGTTAAGGAGCAGTGTGCTAGCATGATAGAAGGCCTGGCTAAAGTCAGGGGGGCCGGGCGATAGGCCCCTAATGCCTGGCTAACGCTAGGGGAGACCGGGCGATATAGCCCTAACGCCAGGGTGGTCTGGGCTTTTTAGCTCTAACGCCTGGCTAATGCCAGGGTGCCCGGGATTTCAGACCAAAATGCACATTAAACGCCAGGTATGTTCCACTTCTTATTTTTTTTCACCCCCAACTCTCCCAAGAACACCACTTCATCAGAAAAACACACAACAAGTTCACAGCACACACATCTTCACCCAAACACCAAGTTCACTAGCACAAGTTCACAACACACACATCTTTCCCAAAATCTGCACAATTTCAATTTTGTGGTAAACTTCATCCGACAAACACACATAAAGCGTTGAGGTATGATTCTATCCCTACCCCTTGTTACTTCGAAGTGGGTATTACAATTATGAAAGGAAAGTCGACGTCTTCGGCCCCAGCAAAAAGAAAAGCAAAACCCCCACCACCTCAGAAGAAAAGAAAATGAGGAGATGCTACTTCTAGTATGACTGGTGAGGAAGCAGTAGCTGCTGTTGTTGCTATGAGACAACAACCCACTGGTCAACGGGAATATGGTATCAACAGCATACCAGTACAATCCAAGAAATGGTATGCACGCTGCAAGCCAAAGAATGTTCACCCTGAGCGGGCCATTAAAGAAGGGAGTTTGAGAACAAAATTCCCAGCGATTTGGAGGAGAATCCATGAGTTGGGTTTAGGATATGTGTTCAGGCAAAATGGTCACATCAAATTGAACCTAGTCCAGGAATTCTATGCAGGGTTCGACCCTAAGGACAAGGAGGTATTGGTGCCAATTCGTGGGCACTTGGTGGATTTTTCGGCCAAGGCCATTTGCGATTTTCTAGGTGCACCAAATGTTTCGGTGGAGCCTCTATAGAAATTCATCTGCCATCCCAACTATAGAGAGGTGAGGCATAAATTGTGTGGGGTTGAGTCCAGGGCTGCGTGGATTCGGGATAGAGCCACAAATCGCCATAAAAGGTTTCCCAAGAAAATGAAGGCTGAAACCCAGGTGTGGATTAAAGTGATTAATGCACGGATACTACCATGCAACCATGACACCTTAATCAGCCGAGAGAGGATTTGTGTGCTCTATTTCCTCATGACAGGGCAGAGAGTGAATGTGGGCCATCTCATGCGCTATCAAATAGGGTTTGTGCGGTCCAGCAATAGAATCGATCGAATACCATTCCCAAATTTCCTGACTCAGTTCCTGCTAAATGAGAATGTAGCGGTTGATCCCAGCTTTAACCATACCATTGATCAACTCGCACGAGAGATTGACGTCACTGGCTTAAGACTGAAGGAAGAGTCTTCACTAACCACTGCAGAGCGCAATGTGCGGGATGATGGCTTCATGTCCCATCTTTATGGGATGATGGATTTGCAGTTGCGAATAGGAGGTCGGCCATCGTCAGTTGATGAGAGAGATGCGTTGGATCAGAGATACCCGCTCAATGCTCATGCTCAGCAGATGATTGGAGCAGGTGAGGGATACATGCTCCCAGATGATGAGGATATCAACACACCTGACGATTCTGATGCATAGCCGATGCGCTCAGATGAGGAAGATGATGAAGAAGATGAGCATGAGGAGGAATGGAGAGCGTCAGATGATGAGGACGCTGAATGATCAGGGAGTTCTTTTACCTCGCTTCTATTACTTGTTTTGTCTTTATATGATGCACTGAGGACAGTGCATGAATTAAGTGTGGGGTGTATACATACGTATTGTGGAATTGTTGTACCATATGTGGTGTCGTGTTGTAGTTTTGTATTCATGAGAGTAAATGATCTTTCTCTTAAGTCCTGTAGTTGTTTTTTTTGTTTCTTTATATATAAATATGTGGACTTTTCCCGAAGATGGACCTCCTAGACAGTTCTCTTGAGGGAAGTAAGTCTAAAGAAAATACAAAAAAGATTTTTATTTTAGGTAGTGTAGTAATTCCCCCTTGGTTTTTCTTTGGACCACGGTTCTTTTCCAAGGGTNCTACATAGTGTAATATTGCTTAATTCTCTCAATTTTTTGTGCTTTCTTGACTTGATAGTTGAATAAAACCGTTGTGATTGAGTCATGTGCAATGTGTGAGTGAAGTTTGGTGATTTTCTATGCTATCCTGTGTAGTCTAGAACTTTCCCCGTGTGTTAATCGAAGCAAAATTGTAGGTTATGCTAGTCTAGGAGATGACATAGGCATTTTCTTTCTTGACCATGGATGTGCTTGTCACATAAGAATTACAAAATTCCATTGCTAGCCTTTGAGCCTTTAGACATTATCTTTGGTACCCACATTACAAGCCATACCCCTATTTTGTTCTTAAATTGAGATTTTTTCACCTTTTCCTCCTAAGGCACTTAGTCGCTAAATTGAGTGGAGCCATGGAAAGGCCTGTTAGTGCACTAAAAATTGTATTCCAAAGTCACTAGCCAATCAACTTTCATGTATGGAGTGTGTGTAGGAAAGAAATAAAAAAAATGATAGTAAAAGTATGTACAAAAAGATACACACCTTCAAATTTTTATTAATTTGTGCTAGTGAAAATATAGAAGTGCTTAATTGAAAAAGACCTATGTTGAATATGAATTGTGGCAAAGGAATTGGTTGAGAAGAATATGTGTTGATTTGTTAAGGTAGTGTATTAAAGTGCTTAGGAGGGTTAGTAACTATTCCTAAATATATCCCACCCGTCCCTTAGCCTACATTACAACCTTAAAAGTCCTAATTGATCCTAGACTTGGCTAACTTGAATTAGTGGAGATCTACACCACGGGATGCTTATGGTACGACCATGGGATTTATGTGATGTCCTTAAATTATGTTCAAAAGTATATTTGAATGTGTTGACTAGTTATATTCACTCTTCCGTTGTTGGTAAGGGCACATGATCTCATGAACGATTGGTAATGTTGTAAACTTTCTTGTTGAGTAGGTGCGTGAATTGAGAGGGCTTAGTGGTTGCAAGTTGACTCTTGAGGTTGGGTGGTTGCAATTAGGTTATTGGTATTATTGATTAAAGTGTTATACTTGGGCATGTTTAAAGAAGGGAAAGAATGTGAAATTTTGTATGTTCATACTTGATTGCCGGTATCGATCATAGTTAAGGGGTAATGTGTGTGATGAAAAATTAAATACTCCTTGTTAATGAAATGTGTATGTGTTGAAGGATATTTCTCGATGACGAGCAAGAGTCTAAGTGTGGGGTGTTGATGCGTGGCTAGAATCCATAGTTTTAAGCATCATATACCTTACATTTTATGTGCTTTTGTGATAAAAATACACGTTATACTTGCATAATAGAGTCTATTTCATGTGTAGGTGAATTGAGATGGAAGCCGAGCTAAAAGGGTGTATAAACGTCAAAAATACGCTCAAGAGTCGAAAAGGAGTGACCCGGGCCATAGCCGGGTGTTTTAGCCCAAAAGCCTGACATAACGTCGGGCGTTTCAGCCCAAACGCCAGCCATACCCAGGCGTTAGTGGGGTGTTAGAGCCCAAATGCCTGGTCTACCCAGGCTTTAGCTAGGCGTTTGGGGCTTAACGACTGGGGTCCCTGGTCCGGTAAATTCTGAGTTTTGAAGGTTTTAAGTGTTTCCCGGTTGGAATAGAAGTCTCCTACACGTTTAGGGTTTATCCCAAACATATAAATAGACCCAAAAACACAAATTTAAAGAGAGGATGCCCTTTTTTGAGAGAATATACACACAAGATCATTGAGGAAGCAAAGGATTATCAATTTTCTTCATCTTATTCTAGTATTTTCCATTAATGCAAGACTTATGCAATTGTTTAATTCTAGTATGAGTGGCTAAACACCCATTGTTCTGGGGTTGTGGTTTAGCCATGAATATTGTTATTCCATATTAACTTAACCTTGATTATAATTCGCTCAATATATGGTTGTTTCTTCAATTCTGCATTTAATTGCTTAATTGTTTGGCCAGCAATTTGGTTCTATATACTATCTATGTTATGCTTGGGAAAGCCGTATATAGATTAGAGAAGAATTGAAGAGAGCGCGATCTTAACCCTTCAGGGGAGGGCATTTGTGGTTAGGATAGGAATATACCTAGTCACCGTGCTTAATTAAACATCGTAATCTTAGTGCGTTCTAATAGATTAATTTCATAGGAATATAGGTATTAATCTATTGAGAATAGGCGAGTAGTACTTCGGGAGAAGGCTACCAGAGCAATTATCGATTAATTAGCAACCATGAGTGGATTATATGAAAAGGAGAGTTAATTAGAATGCAATACGAGTGGTGAATTGATCACAACCCTGAAATATTTGTCTCTATTGAATACACAACAATATTCTCGTTACTTGATAATTAGTTCATATAATCGTAGAATAAATTAGTTATATTCTTGGATTTTGTTTTGGCTCGATTAAATAGCAATTAGAGTGATTCACTGAGTAGTTTACACAAGTCCCTGTGGGTTCGACATTCGATTTAAAATTATATTACTTACTACGACCACGTATACTTGCGGTGTGCGATTGGAACCAATAGCTCCACACCCTGAAGGAAGAAAAATGCTATATTTGTACTTAGCAGTGCCCGAGGTAGCGGTAAGTGGGCTTGTTGGTTCGAGATCAACAAGGTATGCAATTCCCCATCTACTATGTGAGTCGAACCCTGGGAGATGCTGAAACCAGGTATCCAAACTTAGAAAAATTAGCTCTTGCATTAGTAAGTGCATCTCGAAAATTGAAGCCTTATTTTCAATGTCACTGTATATGTGTTTTAACGTCATATCCCCTTCGAAATATATTTCATAAACCCGAATTGTCAGGCTGACTTGCCAAGTGGGCCATCAATCTGGGGGGATATGATATCGAGTATCAGCCCCGAACGACTATCAAGGCCCAAATTTTTGCGCATGCCCTTGTGCCGGAGGTAGAAAAAGAACTTCTACTAAAGGGGGGAAAATCATCAGGGGTATGGACCTTATTGACCGACGGTGCCTCGAGCATGAAAGGATCCGGACTTGGCATAGTTCTGAAGACACCTAGGGGTAGCATGATTAGAAAATCTATTAAAACTACTAAACTGACTAACAACGAAGTCGAGTATGAGGCTATGATTGCAGGTCTCGAATTTGCCAAAGGCCTAGGGGCGGAAGTCATCGATGCAAAGTGTGATTCCCTTCTGGTAGTAAATCAGGAAAATGGGAGTTTCGAGGTATGAGAGGACATGATGCAGCGATACCTGAGAAAGCTTCAGGTCACTTTGCGTCACTTCATAGAATGGACTCTGGTCTACATACCTCGAGAGCAAAACATCGAGGCTGATGCACTCGCAAACCTGGGATCATCCATCGAGGAGGATGAATTACTTCCCGGGGCTATTGTTAAGCTATCCAAATCAGTGATTAAAGAATTCCATGTCGAAATCAACTCCACCAGCCTGGCATGGGATTGGAGAAATAAATACATCGATTATTTGGGAAGTGAGAAGCTACCCACGGACCCGAAAGAATCAAGGACCCTTCGGGCTAGAGGAGTTCGATTTTCGCTCAACGAGAATAGAACTTTGTACAGAAGAACCTTTGATGGACCCCTAGCAGTATGCTTGGGGCCAGGAGACACCGACTATGTACTCCGAGAAATCCACGAGGGCACCTGCGGAGACCACTCTGGTGCCGACTCCTTAATTCGAAAGGTGATCAGAGCAGGTTACTATTAGGAAAACATGGAAAGGGACACCAAAGAGTTCGTCCGAAAATGTGACAAGTGTCAAAGATTTGCACCAACGATCCACCAACTCGGTGAACAACTACATTCAGTCTTGTCCCCATGGCCGTTCATGAACTGGGGAATGGACATCGTCGGCCCCTACCAACGGTGCCAGGTAAAGGTAGATTTATTCTATTTATGACTGACTACTTCTCGAAATTGGTGGAAGCACAGGCCTATGAGAAGATAAGATAAAAAGAAGTCATCGAATTCATTTGGGATCACATCATGTGCCGATATGGGATCCCCTCCGAGATAACATGTGATAACGGGAAGAAGTTCATCGGAGGCAAAGAAACACGGTTTTTTGAAGATCACAAAATCAAAAGGATCCTGTCAACACCCTACCACCCGTGTGCAAATGGTCAAGCCGAGTCCATAAACAAGACCATCATTCAAAACTTGAACAAGAAGTTAGAAAATGCAAAAGGAAAGTGGAGAGAAATGCTACCCGAGGTGCTATGGGCATATCGGACGACCTCTAAATCGAGCACAAGAGAGACGCCGTTCTCTTTGGTATACGGGTCCGAGGCTTTGATATTGGTCGAGGTCGGAGAGCCAAGTGCAAGATTCTGATATGCCACCGAAGACTCAAAAATGAAGCTATGACTATAGCCCTCGAACTACTAGATGAAAAATGGGATGTGGCACTGGTCCGGATGGCCGCCCAAAAACAAAGGATCGTAAGGTACTATAACAGGAGAACGAACCTCCGACATTTCTAGTCGGGGACCTAGTCATAAGGAAAGTCACCCTAAGCACTCGAAACCCAAACGAAGGGAAGCTGGGCCCGATCTGGGAAGGACCGTACCACGTCCTCAGAGTAATCGGCAAAAGGTTCTATAAACTCAGTACCATGGAAGGCGAGCAACTTCCAAACAACTGGAACATATCAATGCTCAAGCGCTACTATTTCTAGGGTATAACTTCCTCCCTTTTCATTTTGTGCTTCACAATAATTTCTTTTTTACAGGTGTTAGATGGAAGACACCACAACACCCTTCAACTTGAAGACCTTGGGTTTGAAAAACATGTCGTGCGCTCTTTTTCCCTCGTGTCAGATTTTATCCCAAACGGGTTTTACCGGCGAGGTTTTTAACAAGGCAACACCTGCATGGTACCTGAGGGGAACTCAACAAGTATTCAAGTCTTTTCTTCAATCTACCTAAAATAGTGAGGGGCATCCCCTCACGGGAAATTACCCCCTCGAGGAAACTGAAATATGCCAAAAAAGGTCTCGACAGGAGAATGATGTACCGGACCAAACAGTCGAATGAACAGTGTCCACGTAGAATAATCGAACCCTCGACGGTGAAAACATGTATCTTGTACCGAGTAATAGAAGGAGAGTCTTTTATCATCAAAACACTTCGCCCGTCAAAGAAGTTTGCTATTTTTGCTAGAAACGGCCCCAGGGCCAGAAACTTTGAGCTCATAAACCCTCCATGAGGCATCAATGCAAGCCCTCAATGAGGCAATGTCAACAACATAAGCCCTACATGAGGCAATATCATCAGTATAAGCCCTCCATGAGGCAATATCAACAATCTAAGTCCACGACGAGGCATGCTCAAACTTATAAGCCCTCAACGAGGCAACGTTAAGACCTTAAAAAGGCATAACCCTGACTCGGGGACTGTCCTCGACAGTCACCTCATCGAGTTATCAAAAAGTTGAAGCCATAAGACCTCAGGGCCGGCACCAATGTAAGCCCTCCACGAGGCAACATCAAAACTATAAGACCTCAAGCAAGGCATGTTAACTCGATGAGGCAAAATGAGCCCTCGATGAGGCAATATCGCATCCATAAGATCTTAAGCAGGTGTGATCAAGCTTGCAAGCCCTCAATGAGGCAACGTCAAATTTGTAATACCTTAAAAATAAAAAGTCATAACCGCAACTCAGGGACTATCCTCGACAACCACCCCATCCAGTCATCAGAAACTCAAGGTCGTAAGACCTCAGGGCAGGTGACTTCGAGCTCATAAGACCTCCATGAGGCATCAATGTAAGCCCTCCATGAGGCAATGTCAACAACGTAAGCCCTCCATGAGGCAATATCAACAGTATAAGCCCTCCATGAGGCAATATCAACAATCTAAGGCCCCGACGAGGCATGCTCAAACTTATAAGCCCTCAACAACGCAACGTTATGACCTTAAAAAGGCATAACCCTGACTCGGGGAATGTCCTCGACAGCCACCTCATCGAGTTATCAAAAACTCGAAGCCATAAGACCTCAGGGCTGGCACCAATGTAAGCCCTCCATGAGGCAACATCAAAACTGTTAGACCTCAAGCAAGGTATGTACAAATTTGTAAGACCTAAAAAAGGCATAATCCCGATATCAAATTCAAGGCTATATATTCGAACTTGTAAGACCCCTAAAAAGGAATACCCTCAATATAGCCGAGACTATCTCACTCGGGGACTAAAAGGCTACGGCCAAATAAAATGACCACCGTCATAAGGCTACGACCAAAGTAACTCAACACAGAGACGTCCGACTGTTGCCATAAAATCACAGGCCTCCAATTACTTCTAAAAAACTTCGAAAAGAACCAGTTAAAGGTCGTACCAATCCAACGTGTAAGAGCCCGAATAACCATCCACATTAAAGGGCGTACTGACCCATTGCGTAAGAGCCCAAGTCGCCAGCCTAAAAAGCCTCAGGGCTGATTTAAATAACCTAAGGGTTGATGTGATCGAGTCGAAACCCGACTCGAAGACTGATGCTTAAACGGTTAACTAAAAAAGCGTCCAAGGGCCAATGCATAAGAGCCTAAGCGCCAACCATAATAAAGGTCGTACTGACCCAATGCGTAAGAGCCCAAGTCTCCAGCCTAAAGATCCCAAGTCGCCAGCCTAAAGAGCCTCAGGGCCGATTTAAATAACCTAAGGGTCGATGAGGTCGAGTCAAAATCTGACTCGAAGACTGAGCCCTAAACGGTTAACTTAAAAAGTGCCCAAGGGCCAATGCGTAAGAGCCTAAGCACCAGCCATATCAAAGGTCGTACCAACCCAACGTGTAAGAGCCTACGGTCCAACCTAAAAAAGCCCTAGGGCCAATTTATAACCCCAAGGGTTTCATTTCTAAGTCCCATTTATCGAACCAATCGCCGACATGCATCAGAGCCTATTCCAAGAAACCATAAAAGAAACAAGGAATAACGAAAGACTTTTTATATATGATAGAGGTTCTCAAAGAATATTTACAAAGCTCAAAGTCGGAGCACTTGCACATGGAAAAAGAATAAATGAAAACCTAATCTACAGTTGGGGTGTGCCTTCAATGGCTCCCTCGGAGGCTATATTTTCCGCAGCTCGGCCCTCGGCCCCCAGGTCTTTAACGACCTCTTTCCCCTCGGGGATTTCACCCTCATCTTCACCATCTTCCGAGACACTATTCGAGTCATCTTCGGAAGCAAGCAGTGCCTGCGATTCCTTTTCTAAGGTCTTCACCCTCTCAATCTCAGCAGGTAGATCGAGGCCCCCTGCACCTCCAAGACATTAATTTGGCATGCTCCAGGACTCGAGAAATTTTAAGCTCGGCCTCTTCAGCTGCTTTCCTGGCATGGGCGTTTGCAGTAGCAACATCGAATTTATACGAGGCTATGAGCGCATCAGCTTAAGCCTTAATTGAAGATAGTACAGTGACTGATTCAACATAGAGGTTCTTATATTTGCTACTTTCAGCCCTTGCATCTCAGAGGCATTGCTCAATCAAGGTTAACTTCCCTTGGAGGACGTATCTCTCAGAGGTTATCTCGTTCACAACACTGCCTAAATCTAAGGATCTCAGCATCCCTGGCTCTGAATCCTTCCCACATCAGAGCATCTTTCTCTTTAAGCTGCGAAGCTCAGCCCGATAAGGGTTAAGTACTGATGTCCAGAACAAAAATGAAGCACACGAAGGCTATGTTACATACTCATCAATATCTCTCCATTTACGAGATACCATTTCTAAGCAAGCTCGGAGGTCCAACATTTCTTTCTCCTTTTGGTCAAGAAGAGCCCTGAGCTCATCCGCCTCCGATGAAAATCTCCTACACTCCCCCTCGTAATGGGTCAACTCAGACTGAAACTTGGCTGTGGTCCTATTGTAAAGCAGTTTCTCCTGAAAGAAGGAGAGACAAATAAACGTGGGAGACTGAGGCTTTAATCTTGGAATCAGGTTGAACATTTTTGACTTCACCATCTTGTTTCTTCACCCAAGAGCCCTTTTGTAACGACCCAGCCGGTCGTTTTGAGAATTTAAGTTCCATTCAGTGGCATAAGGCCTTGAGTAGCTTCATATTATGTATATCGACCTTCGTGCATGGTTGAATTCAGTTACCGGATAATTTAGAGCCAAACCATAAGAATGATTCAAGTTTTGGAAGCTTAAGCGATAGTTGACCTGAATTTGACTTTTGTGTAAACGGCTTCGGAAAGAGTTTTAGATAATTTGAACAGCTTCGTATGGTGATTTTGGACTTAGGCGTGCGTCCGTAATTGGATTTGGAGGTCCGTAGGGTGATTTGAAGCATTTTGGCGAAAGCTGGAAAAGTTGAAGTTTGGAAGGTGGAGAGGTTGGACCAATAATTGACTTTGGTGATACCAGGGTCGGAATGCGATTCTGAGAGTTGGAACATCTCCGTTATGTCAATTGGGACTTTTTTGCAAAATTTGACGTCATTCCGGGTTGGTTTGATAGGTTTCGGCATGCGTTTTAGAAATTGGAAGATTTGGAAGTTCATAAGTTCGATTCATGGTGCAATTTGTAGCTTTGTCATTGTTGATGTGATTTTGGGCCTCGAGTGGGTCCGTGTTAGGTTATTGAAATTATTGGTACGTTCGGACGGGGTCCCGAGGGGCTCGGGTGAGTTTCTGATAGGTTTGAGTTGTGTTGCGCTCGTTTTTGATGTTTCAGTGTCGTTTCTTCAAGCATAAATGGTACCACATTAAGAAAATGAACTCCAATTTCTATTTTGATTGAAGCACTAGAACAATATTGTTGATACTGTATCGTTGATACGCTCAAATTACACCTTAAAATAGTGTAAAGCGATCGATGTCAAATATAATAACCCAACTAGGTTGGGGTCGAATCGCACAGAGAACAATATGTAGGCGATTAGGAATGTAAAGAATTATCACTTATCGTGAAATGCCAAATACTTAGATTTTGGTTTTAAAAATATTTATATCTAAATGCAAAAATGTAAACTAACCTAGAAAGCAAGTAAAATGATCAATGGCTACAAGTATGGATGCATCGGGAATTACACTCAAGTAACGATCCAATGTATTTCACAATTTAACAAATATGAGCGAGTTTATGTTCATTAGCCACGGATAATAATTCTTAATTAGCTTCCTCCGAAGACTAACAAGACTTCCTAATTGAATTATTCCTAACCCAATTAATAGATTAAGCACACCCGGATATGGCTACAAGTAGTTCAATCCTATTCCTAGGTAGAATCTATAAAATGAGGGTTAAAGCCTCAAGTTCTCGTTAATTAATCTTTCCCAACCCTAAATTATCTTTCCCAAAATAAATTCAGAGTTAATGGGAGAGTTCTAGGGTTAGATAATCCCTTTGGAAACATTAAAGAACAAGAATAATTAAAGAAACAATAACTC
>MDKI01062771.1:0-16008 GCA_005239505.1 Nicotiana paniculata
AAAATAAAGCGGGTACAAATTAAAGAGAGGCGCCTAAATAGGGCGCCCCGTGCAATTTTTACAGCAAAATGCTAGTTTTAAAGATAGGGGGTAATGAATTGGGCCAGGTTAGAAAAATTTTGGGCCATGCAAAATTGGCCCATTCGATTTTTTAAGAAAATAAGCCCCCATTTTCTTCAATTTATTTTCAAACGTGGTCATTCAAATTTCCTAAATCAAACTTAATTTTGTAAAATTGAACTATTTACTTTTCTAAGAATTAACTAAATTAATTTAATTACAAATGCATATGAAATTACTAAAGTATTTTTTTCTTTAATTCCTAAAAATATAAATTAAACCTAAGATGGCATGAAATGAAAATGTGACAATGTTTTTATGATTTTTCTATAATTTTAAAGTATTAAACATGCATGAAATGCAACTAAATAGAGAAAAACTCCTAAAATTCATAAAAAATATTTTTGGTCCAATTTTAGGAGTAATTTCCATGCGGGGCAAAAATTGGGTGCTCACAGCCCAAAAACGCCAAAAACGAGGTACATACAAGGTGGGGCGGTGGTTATTGTTCCTTAGGTTGTCTTTGATTGTCCAAAATATATTGGGCGGTCCGGATCCGTTGGCCTGGGCCCATGTGGAAGGCGTTGGTTATAGCACACAAATATCTGATAATCGGGTGAAATTAAATTTTTATGGCCCTAAAATTCAAACAATGAGGAGCGGTCATGATCAGGACGATGACTATTGTGCCTTAGGTTGTTTTGATGATTCGAAAAAGTTTTAGGCGATCCGGATCCGGTGGCTCGGGCCCACGCGAATGACGTGGAGTATAACACACGAAAATCTGATAATCGAGTAGAATTCAATTTTTGTAGCTCTAAAAAGCCAAAAAAACAAGGAACGGTCATGGCAGGGCGATGACTATTACTCCTTAGGTCGTTTTGATGTCCAGAAAAATATTAGGTGGCCCAGATCCATTGGCACAGGCCAATGCGAAAGGTGTTGGCTATAGGACTCGAAAATATGGGAATCGGGTGAAATTTCTATTTTATGTCCCTAAGACAACAAAAAACAAAAAAATGTCATGGAGGGGTGATGACTAATGTTCCTTAAGTCTTTATTGATGGGCTGACAAAATTTTAGGAGGTCCAGATCCGGTGGCCCGATCCCATGCGAATGACGTGGACAATAACACACGAAAATATGAGAATCAAGCGGAATTCAATTTTTATGGTAAGAGAAGAATATACAGAGTATTTGGGGGCGTCGTCTCTAGGAAAATGGGTGTTAGGGTTTGGTTTGGTTTATTAAAAATGGGAGATAGTATGTGGGTCGGTGATCTCTGAAATCAACGGCTGAGACAAAGGGAAAGAGTGGGACGGGTCACTTAAATGGGTGCCTCCCGGGTATTTAAAGAGGGTCGTTTGGTCCTGGGCTTCTGAGGGTGAATTGGGATGGACCAAATATTTTGGGCTTGATTTTTGTTCGAAATTACCCTTGTATTGGGCTATAAATTAAATATACGAAATTTGTTGAAAATAATTTATAAAAAGTATATAATAAGGAATAAAAACTTTGCTTCTGCAATAGAATGATTGAAAATAATAGCTTACCATTATAAAAAAAATATAAAAATGTTGTTTTAGCGCAAATAATGTAATAAATGAAATTAAGTATAGAATATAGGCTATTATCGCAATATTCTATAAATAGATCAAAAAACTAAATGTATTATATAAAACATGTGGGCGTAAATAATAAATTTGGATGGTTAACTCATCAAAATATAATTTGAATGGACAATTAATAAATATTTGAATACTTTAAATACAAGAAAATCAATTTTAGCGCTTTAAATATTATGGAAAATTGAAGAAAATACTTATATGACTCGTGTAAATTGGGAAACAATGCAAGATGATATTTTGAGAGTATATATAATATTTTATAAAATATGAGGGGCGGTGAC
This sequence comes from Nicotiana paniculata, assembly GCA_005239505.1. Taxonomy (NCBI): domain Eukaryota; kingdom Viridiplantae; phylum Streptophyta; class Magnoliopsida; order Solanales; family Solanaceae; genus Nicotiana; species Nicotiana paniculata. Next base: position 1,970 of record MDKI01062771.1, read on the forward strand.
TATTGTTCCTTAGATCATTTTTTATTGTGCCAAAAATTTTAGGTGGTACGTGTCTGTTAGCCCAGTCTCACGCAGAAGGCGTGTGCTATAACACACAAAAATAAGGGAATCAGGCAATATTCCAGTTTTATGGCCCTAAAACGCCAAAAAACGAGGATTGGTCATGGACGTGCGGTGACTATTGCTCCTTAGGTTATTTTTTATGGTCCGAAAAAATATTAGGCGGTCCGATTTCAGTGGCCTGTGCCTATGCGGATGGCGTGGGTTATAGCACATGAAAATTTGAAAATCATGCGGAATTTTCATTTTATGGACCTAAAACACCAACCAACGAGGAGCGGTAATGGCTGGGCGGTGACTATTGTTCCTTAGGTCATTTTTGATGGTCCGAAATAATATTAGGCAGTTCAGGTCCTGTGGCACGGGCCCATGCAGAAGGCCATGGAGGGCAGTGATTATTTTTTTTTAGGTAATTTTTATGGTTTGGAAAACTTTTAGGCAGTCCAGGTCTGGTGGATCGGGCCCACACAAAAGGCATGGGCTATAACACACAGAAATCTGGGGATCGTGCCGAATTCAAGTTTTATGGCCCTAAAATGCCAAAAATGAGGAACGTTCATGGAAGGGCGGTAACTATTGTTCCTTTGATCATTTATGTTCGTAAAACAATTAGGTGCACCTAGTCTGGTGGCCTAGCCCCATGCGAATGGCGTTGACTATAGCACACAAAAATATTTGAATCGGGCGAAATTTTAGTTTTATGGCCATAAAATGCTAAAACAAATAAGGAACGATCATGGAGAGCCGTAGAATATTGTTACGTAGGTCGTATTTGATGGTTCAAAAAAATATTAGGCGGTCCGGGTCCGGTGGTCCGAGCCTATGCGGAATGTGTGGTCTATAGCACACATAAATCTGGAAATCAAGCTGAATTTCCATTCCACGACCCTAAAACACCAAAAAATGAGGAATGGTCATGCCGGGGTTGTGTCTATTGTTCCTTATATCATTTGATGGTCCGAAATCTTTTTTAGGCTATCTGGGTTCTGTGATCTCGGCCCACGTGGTTGGCGTGGGCTATAGCACACAAAAATATGGCAAACGGGCCGAAAAAATACGATGAGTGGTGACTATTATTTCTTATGTCATTTTTGATGGTCCGAAAAACTTTTAGGCGGTCCAGGTTTGCTAGCCCGGGCCTACATGGAAGACTAGTGCTATAGCATAAGAAAATTTGGAAATGAGGTAGAATTCCAATTTTATGGCCCTAAAATACAAAAAAATGAGAAACGATCATGGACAAGCGGTGACTGTGTTCCTTAGGTCATTTTTTATGGTCCAAAAAAATATTAGGCGGTCCAAGTACGGTGGCCCGTGCCCATGCGCAAGGCGTGGGCTATAGCACATGAAAATATGAGAATCTGGCAAAAGTTTTGTTTTATGGCCCAAAAACACCAACCAACGAGGAACAGTAATGGAGGGGTGGTGACTATTGTTTCTTAGGTCATTTTTTATGGTTCGAAAAAAATTTAGATGGTCCGGGTCTGAGGCCTACGCGGAAGGAGTGGGTTATAGCACACGACAATATGGAAATAGGGCAGAATTCCAGTTTATGGCCCTCAACTGCCAAAAATCGAGGAACGGTCATGGAGGGGCGGTGACTGCTGTTCTTACTGTTATGTCTGATGTTCCAAAAATATATATAGCATTCCGGGTCTGGTGGCCCGAACCCACGTGAAAGGCGTGGACTATGGACGCGAAAATTTGGGAATCATGCTGAATTTCTAATTAATGGCCCTAGAATTCCAAAACACAATGAACAATCATGGTAGGGAGAGTACTATGGTTCCTTAGGTTGCTTTTTATGGTTCGAAGAATATACTAGGCGTGGACCCATGCAGAAGGTGTGGGTTACAGTACACAAAAATCTGATAACCAGTTCGAGTTCAAGTTTATCGCCCTAAAATACCAAAAAATAAGGAACGGTCATGGAGGGGAGGTGACAATTGTTCCGTAGGTTGTTTTTTATGGTCAGAATAAACATTAGGCGGTCCGGGTCCGAGTCCGGAAACGTGGGCTGTAGCACATAAAATCTTGAAATCAGGCCGAATTCAAGTATTATGGCCCTATAACACCAAAAAAATAGGTAACCCTCAGGGAGGTGACTATTGTTCCTTAGGTTGTTTTTTGATGATCCGAAAAAGTTTTAGGTGGTCTGGGTCTTGTGGCCCGGGACCACATAGTAATCGTGGGATATATCACAAAAAAATATGGAAATCGGGCCGAATTCAAGTTTAATGGTCCTAAAATGCCAAAAGACGAGGAACGGTCATGGCAGCGCCATGACTATTGTTCCTTAGGTCCTTTTTGATGGTCTGAAAATTTTTTAGGCGATCTAGGTCCAGTGGCCTGAGCCCACGCGGAATGCATGGGCAAAAACACACGAAAATATGAGAATCGGTCGGAATTTATGTTTTATGGCCATAAAATGCCAAAAACGAGAAACGGTCATGGCAGGGCGGTGACTAATGTTCTATCTATTATTTACAAAGGGTTTGCAAAATGTTAGGCGGTCCGGTCCAGGCACAAGGACCCACGCAGAAGGCGTAGGCCATAGTATAAAAAAATCTGAGAATCGGGCGAAATTCAAGTTTTATTGCCCTAAAATGCTAAAAAATGAGGAATGGTCATAGCGAGGCGGTGACTATTGTTCCTTAGGTTATTTTTGATGGTCCGATAAATTTTAGCCGATCCAAGTTTGGCGGCCAGGCCCACGCGGAAGGCGTGGACTATATCACATGAAAATCTGGGAATCAGGTTGAATTCTTCTTTAATGGCCCTAAAACAGCAGAAAACAAGGAACAGTCGTGGCGGGGCGACGACTATTGTTCATTAGGTTATTTTTTATCGTCCAAAAAAATTATAGGCGTTCCGGATCTTGTGGCACGGGCCCACGCGGAAGACGTGAGCTATAACACACAAATATCTAAGAATCAGGCCGAATTCAAATTCTATGGCCTATTTTTAATAAGGACGTTTTTGATGGTTCGAAAAAATATTAGGCAGTTCGGATCAGGTGTCCTGGGCCCATGTCGAAGGCGTGGGCTATAGCACACGAAGATGTAAGAATCGAGTGAAATTTCCGATTTATGGCCTTAAAACGCAAAAACAAAAAATGAGGAATGGTCATGTCGAGCGGTGACTAAAGTTTCTTTTGTCATTTTTCACGGGCCGATAAAATTTTAAGCGGTCCAGGTCTAGTGACTCGGGCCCATTTGGAAGGCGTAGCACATGCAAATCTTGGAATCGGTTGAATTTTTGTTTTATATCCCTAAAATGCCAAAAATAAGGAACGGTTATGGCGGGGCGGTGACCATTGTTCCTTAGGTCATTGTTTACGGTCCAAAAAATATTAGGCTGTCCCGGTCTGATGGATCAGGTGTATACGGAAGGTGTGGGCTAGCACACGAGGGAATCAGGCCGAATTTTCGTTATATGGCCATAAAATACCAAAACACAAGGTACGTTCATGTAAGGATGGGAATGTTCCTTAGGTAGTTTTTAATGGGCTTTGAAAATTTTAGGGGGTCCGGGCGCCCTGACCCACGCGGAACGCGTGGGCCATAGTACACAAAAATCATAGAATCACGCAGAATTCAAGTTTTTAGCCCTAAAATGCAAAAATGATGAAAGATCTTGACAGGGCGGTGACTATTGTTCTTTAGGTCATTTTTGATGGTCTGAAAAAATATTAGGTGTTCAGGGTCCGGAATCGCGGGCCAATGCGGAAGGCATGGGTTATAGCACACAAAAATTTGAGAATCGGAAGGAATTCAATTTTATTGCTCTAAAATGCCAAAGAATAAGGAACGATCATGGAGGGGCGATGAATATTATTCCTTAGGAAATTTTTGATGTTCCGAATAAATTTTACATAGTTGGGGTTTGGTGGTCTGGTCCCATGCGAAAGGCGAATGCACACGAAAATAAGGGAATCTGGCAGAATTCAAGTTTTATGGCCATAACATGCTAAAAATGAGGAACGGTTATGGAAGGGAGGTGACTAATGTTCCATAGTTATTTTTTAAGGGCTTGCAAAATGTTAGGCGATCCGGGTCTGGGTGCAAGGACCATGCAGAAGGTGCGGGCTATAATATACAAAAATCTGGGAATCGGGCGTAATTCAAGTTTTATGATCCTAAAATGTCAAAAAATGAGGAAGGGTCATGGAGGAGCGGGGCGGGGCGGGGAAGGGCGGAGCGTTGACTATTGTTCCTTAGGTCATTTGATGGTCCGAAAATATTTAGGCAGTCTGGTCTAGCGGCCCAGGCCCACGCGGAAGGCTTGGGCTAACACATGAAAATCTGAGAATCGGGCGGAGTTAAATTATTATGGCCCTAAAATGCCAAAAACGTTAGAACGATCATGGTGGGGCGGTGATTTTTGTTCCTTAAGTCATTTTTGATGGTTCGGAAGAATTGTTGGCGGTTCCGCTCCGATGGTCCAGGCCCATGCGAAAGACATGGATTATATCACACGTAAATATGGGAATCAGACGTAATTCAAGTTTTCTGGCCCTAAAACGCCAAAACATGAGGAACATTCATGGCGGGGCGGTGATCATTGTTCTTTAGGTCGTTTCTGAAGGTACATATAAATATTAGGCGATCTGGATCGTTGGCCCAGGCCCATACAAAATGTGTGGGCTAAAGCACAAAAAAATTTGGGAATCGGCGGATTTTCTATTTATGGCCTTAAAATGCCAAAAGACAAGGAACAATCATGGTAGGGTTTGCGAAACTTTAGGCGGTCTGGTCTGGGCTCCCTGACTGATGCGGGGTCTTGAAAAACTTTTAGGCAGTATGGGTCTAGCGCCACGCGAAAGGCGTGTGATTTGCACACTGAAATATAGGAATCAGGCAGAATTCAAGTTTTATGGCCTTAAAACGAGGAACGGTCACGGAGGCGCGGTGATATTGTTCCTTAGGTCGTTTTTAATGGTCCAGAAAAATTATAGGCGGTCGGAGTCCGGTGGCCCAAGCCTACGCGGAAGGAGTGGGCTATAGCACACGTAAATATGAGAATCGGGGGATTCAATTTTTATGGCCTTAAAACGCCAAAAAATGAGGTACAAACAAGGTGGGTTGGTGGTTATTGTTCCTTAGACCGTCTTTGATTGTCCAAAATATATTGTCGGTTCGGAGCCGTTGGCCTTGGCCTATGTGGAAGGCGTGGGTTATAACACACAAATATTTTATAATCGGGTAGAATTAAATTTTTATGGCCCTAAAATTTAAACAATGAGGAGCGGTAATGATCAGGACGATGACTATTGTGCCTTAGGTTGTTTTGATGATTCGAAAAAGTTTTAGGCGATCCGGATCTGGTGGCTCGGGCCCACGCGAATGACGTGGAGTATAACACACGAAAATCTGATAATCGAATAGAATTCAATTTTTGTGGCCCTAAAAAGCCAAAAAAATGAGGAACGGTCATGGCAGGGTGTTGACTATTACTCCGTAGGTCGTTTTGATTTCCAGGCGGTCCAGATCCGTTGACCCGGTGATGTTTGGCAATAATTATATATTTTTTAGTGCATTACTCACCTTACATTTAGGTGCTTTAAAACTAATGTGTATTATATTTGTGCTTAATTGAGTTTAATTTATGCGTATGTACTTTAAAAATGAGATTTAGGAGCAAGATGAATATTTTAAGTGTATTTTATACACTACAATTAGTAGCTCGTGAGTACCTAATGATGGGAACATTATGACATTGAAAGCATGAGCATTAATTAAGTTAATTGGCTATAAGCATGCAAAAAAAAAAGAAAAAAGAAAAAAAAAAGATATGAAGCAGTAATTGGAATGCAAAGGAAAGAATGAGAAGTTAGGTAGCCTAACACTACAAGGAATAAAAGAGGCAGGCAATGTTTTGATTTGGAGAAATAGCTGGGCGACGCGATTGTCTCATCTCGCGTTTAAGCTAGCGACCCGCAGGCTGACGCGAAGTGCGTTGCGCGTTGGTCTAATTTCGAATTTTTTTGTCTTCTTTTTAATTTTGGACTTGATTATTTTGTTTAGATTTTTACCCTATACATATGAATAGTCATTAAATATCATTTTTAAGGAAAATACCGAACTTTTGATAGACTTTTGACCTAGGGAGAGCACAGAGCCTCCGTAGAGGCCGGGTTTCATCTTTTCTTCCACCAAACTTAGTATTTTTTATATTTCTTTATATGATTTGTTGTTTGGCTACCATGTCTATGTGGAGCTAAAACTTCACGTCAGGGGAGGATACACCCCTTTAAGAAGGGGTGGTATGACACCCGCTAAGATGATAAATATTTTATATAGATATGTTGAATTTTTTTTAAAAATATTTGATCCTGCCACCCGCAGTCGTAAACTATATAAAGGTTTCATGACTAGTAGACCTTTTTTAAAGCTTTTCGTTTGTAAAATTCAAGTTGAAATTTATCTTGAACCTTATTCGACATTCCTTTTTTTTGTGCTTTTTATTTCCTTTTGTCCTAGTCATTTTTTTTTCGACTGCCTCCCAATTTTTTATTTGTCGTTTATTATTTTTTATATATTCTATTATTTATATATAATCTCTAGCAAATACACTCAGAAAAGATACTCTAAAATTTTAAAATTATATAAAATAAGCATTCTTCTTAATATTAAAGTATCCGTAAAACTTGGGTCTTAATGAAAATTTTGGATTGAGATAATTTTTCTTTTTCATCTTGTTTTTATTATATCATAAAATTTATTATATGGTTCTTAAATATAATTTAAATTTATTTACTATGAAATTATGATGAAAATTTCGTAAATATTGTTTAAAAATATGAGATTTAGGATTTTGATTTTTTGGAACTTGTAGTTAATTTCATTTTATATTTATGGGGCATAATTTACTTATTGAAGATATTTTTTTAAAACATTTTCTCATTCTGATCGATGTAATCCTTTTATGAAAGAATTACATGCTATGTCAGTCGGCTCAATCTCATAACTAAAAAGAGCCCATATTTTAAAATTTTACCCGACATAACCCATTTTGCATATAATGTGTAAGAAAGTTTTCATCAGCTAACCTAGCATAAAGAAGAAAAATGGACAGCCTCCTTTATCCATTTTCTTTTCTTTCCTCAACTTTCAGACGAAGTCAATCAAGATGTCGCCGGCAAAATTAACAATGTCATCAGAAAATAAATCTCCGGCGGTGAATAACCTCCTTTACCCATTTTTTCTTTCAATTTTCTAGGTGAAGAGGTCAACGATAAAGTCAACGAGGTCATCAGAGAATGAATTTCTGGTGGTCAATAGCCATTTTTTACCCACTTTATGTTGTTTTTGTTCCGCCGGAAAAGATTCCACTTAAAATTGAATCATTTTTTTGCTTTAACAAATGATTTGCTCTGGTGTTATATTCAGACAATTTTCAAGTTAGTCAGATTTTCAAGTTAGAAGTCCACCATTGAAGGTCATTTGAAGCTTCGCTTTCGAAAATAGGATTTTTTGAGTTTTTTAGCTGTTTGGATTGGGTGTTGTTCAAATTAATTAAAAATACCAAGAGGAGTTTAAAATTTAAATTTGAAGTGATTTGGAGTAGATTTGAGTTAAATTTCAGAAAAGACGTAAGGAAGAAGACGAAGTTAGTTTTTTGTATAATTACGTATAATCTTGTATAATAGTGTATACGAGTGTAGAAACACACTTTATACACTATTACACACTTTTATGCATATTTATACAAGCGTCTGTAGACGAACTTCTTCCACGATTTTCAATTGCAATTCTTGTTCAAAACCAGTCCAAATCTCCATGAAATGACTTCAAATGTTATATATAACTTCCTTATACTATTTCTAACAAGTCTAAATAACACTCACTCTAAATTTCTCATAAAATCAAATTCGAAATTTAAACCCACATATTTAAGCTTGTTAAAAATCTAATTTTCACCACCCAAATGGATTTTGTTTGTTGACTAATATTTGAATCACTGATTCAAATGTTAATTTAAATGCTTGAGGAATCCTCTTTAAAAACTGTATAGTAATTTTTAGAACCTATTGGAGTTGGATGTTGGATTTTAGCTTATTATTTTTTGGCTAATCGATTGCAAATTAAAATGTGGGCTATAAAATTGAAAAGCAGGGATCTCAGTTGTTCTAATGTGAAATTTTTCCTTCTTTTATTGAAGATGTTATCTTACTTGTGTAAATTTATTTTTAGTATACAAAAAAAGATATAATTTCCTAGTGAAAACATTGATTCTTGTGTTGTTATAATAAATTTGTTATTCCTTATTTGAAATACTAATTACGGTTATTTTTTTATATTTGAGATGTAAGTTTTATATTTACAAATACAAAATATTTATTAGGTTGACCCGAATAAACTCAAAACATCTGAATAAACGTTCGTAACAAATTCTATATTAGTCACTACAAGATGTACGTTAAAGGAAATTATGGCACCCGCCATTTTCAAATCCTAGATACGCCTCTGCTTCACGTTCTAGGGTTGTGTTTATTTCATGAATATTGTTACTCAGATATTGGTTTTGCTTTCTTGATTTATCATATTAGTTTATTTATTCAATCTTACGCTTAATTATTTGATTTCTTGATCACCAATTGAATACTATCTACGAATCTAGAATTGAACTCGAAAGTGGGAATTCTAGATTGCCTATAGGATTGAGTTGAGCAAGTTCTTGAACCTAGGCATCAGGGAACAGATTCGCGGTTAGGTTAGACATATACCTAATTGCCTTGCTTGGTTGATTTACAGGAATTATAAATGTGTTCTTGTTAGTTCTAATTCCATAGATATATAGGCGTTATGTTAGCTTGAATAGGCGAGTAAGAACTTGACAGATTCTCGTGAGCAATATTAGTCCTGTTAACTAATAAACTAGATAAATTAGTTAGTCAATTCAATCAAAAATACAATAGGATTGTTAGATAGCCCATAACCCTAGATCGTTTTCATCACATTGATAACATAAAAAGTTGTTCTTCCTTTGTTCAAGGTTCATTTTTATTTTATTTTAATCAGTTTAGAATCAAATATTTCTAGGTTTAGTTCTTGTTTAGATAGTTAGGATAGTCTAATTTAGTTAATAGTTAATCACAAGTCCTCGTGGGTTCGACATCCGAATTTTAGTTACTTTATTACTTGACGACTGCATATACTTGCATGTGCGTTTGGCCGCAACAAGTTTTTGGTGTCGTTGCCGGGGAACTTAAAATTAGCTATTTTTCTAGATTAGACTTTTATTTTATCTTTACAGGTTTTGTTTTTTTTCTTTTTGTAAATATTTTTAATTTTATAACTATTTAATTTTTCTCTTAGTGTGTTCATAGTTCTCTCAACATGATATCTGGGGATGAAATATTCAGAGGTAAGGTTATTGATGAAGACGCTTGGTTAACGGAAGACTTTTACGGCCCGTCCTTTTGGGCTTGTCATGACCTGAACTATGGGAGATCTGAATTTGAATATGGGAGTAATGGTTGGTATTGGGAAGAATATTTCACAATTAAGGTACACGAGGAACGACGTTATCTTCTAATAAAATCGGTGAATGACTGGTCTAAGGAGAGAGTTGAACTTGCACAAGAAGAGTTTGGCTTGGCTATGCGTAACTTAGATGCAGATTTGAGTGCAAAGGTTGATGCGTGTAACACCCAACAATTTAATGATGAGTTGTGTGAAGCTGAAAAAATCTTCAAGACCAAATTGAAGAGCTAAAACGAGAATACCAATCATTAGACCATATTTTTCTTGAGGATGTCAATGTTGGGAAGAGTGTTCTAGAGTCATATGAGGGAGTAGATAATGTTATATTTGAAAACTCTAGTGCATGTAAATATGAGGATATATATAGTAATACAATTCCAAAGTTGGGACGTATTGGTCCTCATTCTAAATATTTTTCGACATTGTGTTTGGATGATGACATGGAAATCGAGTCATCTGAGCCTTTGGAGGAGTCAATGGAAGAGGAACATGCTGCTTACATTCTTGGATTTATCGTGCCAGAGAGAAAAAATTACATTCCTCATATAAATGCCGAGAAGTATAGAGTGAAAAATTTGTTACTTGGCCTATTTATTTTTGTATCCCCACCAAAGGAGCATAGCCACAGACTGGATGTCATGTTAGAGGTAAAATTCATAAGTTCGAGGTGGAGGCATAAAGTGGTTCAAGTCGTGCCGCGGTATTAAATCAGGCGCTTGTTGGGAGGCAACTGTTACACCCCATGTTTTCGTACGTGAGAGTACGTTGTAAGTCAACTGACGTAATCTGAGAAACAAGATTATATTTGGAAGTATATAAAGTAAGTTAATCATGTTACTTTAGAGGTTACAAATATTTAAGATCATAAATAACGAGTACCAAGAGGGTTGGAAATCTTAGAAGCTAAACCAATTGAAGAAAATAAGCTTCGTCGAAAGTCGACGAGTTTGGAATGTTATAAAATGTACTTTAGGGTGAGACTATGGTTCTTAACATGATAAAGAGGTTATTCTTTGAGTTATTTTGTCATATGATAGTCGTGTGCTACGTTTTGAAGTCAAGCAAGTTGTGGAACAAAAGTTCGCAAAGGTCTTCACAAGTTACATTCATAATATGCTGAAAATTAGGATAAATGTAGATGATATTTTCTCCCAATATACTTGGAATTATGGGATTATCTACCTACCAAATTGAAGATCTACAAGTCTAGTTTCCAATGGATTAAACCATTTATTGATACAATATTGGAGTGAAGAGATATTCGCATTTTTGTGAGACTCTGCAGATTGGTAGGTGACAAGTAGGTGCATCACCTACTTGCCAAAAGGAGAGGCCTCAATTAAAAGCTGCAAAGTCAGACAAGAGGGGGATTTTAAGGTCTTATCAACTCATTTATTTCACCCATCTTTCAGAACAAGAAAACCAAATTGAAGCCCTGCAACTCCTCCCCAAAAATCCCACACAAACCCTAGGTTATTTTGGGTGTTACGATATGATTCTAGTGCCGAAAAGCTCGGACAGCTTGCTAGTTCCTATTTATCCTTCATGTAGCTGTGTTGGGGGAATGATTTTGGATGAAGAATTTATAGGTTTCGTGGGTTCTACTCAGTCCAAGGTAAATTTATGCTTCTCCTTCCATTATCTAGGATTGTACGAATTGTAACTCGATCGTAAAGACTAGACCTAGTGAGTTTCGAACGAGTGGTGTGTTGTTTGTTGTTGCATCGATGCTAGCTGGTTGTAACCTTATTTTCAAGATGAATTCATGGCTGATTTATAGAATAAGATTCTTAATTATGTATTTTTGGTTGTGTTTCTCAATTTGAAAGAAAAGACAATTTGAGTTGCTGAACTTGTAGGGACTGTTTTGTGGGCTGTTTCGTGTTGCTGTTGGGTTTTCTATTTTTCTTATGTTTTATAGATTTTTGGAGGATAAAAAGTGTGGAGAAACACCACATACTGATGCAATGGTTGGCTGGTCATTCGTCGTTACATTTTTAAGGTTGTTTGACACTACTTTGGTTGTCATTTTATGTATGAAATTATGGTATGTGGGCTGTTTTGTGGTATATTGTTGTCACACCTCCTTTTTCCACTACCCCCGGATTAATGAAGGGTAATAAGAGAGTTTTTCCAATTAAAGTGACATTATTCGGATTTTGGATTTATTTAATTATTTCAGAGTCGCCACCCGGATTTTTGATGATGCTCCGGGACACCGTGTTATTTAAAAATCCCATACCGAGGAAATTTTGACTCTGTTTTAATTTGTCTACGACCAAAAATCCGAGTAAGGAATTCTTAACCCGGGAGAAGGTGTTAGGCATTCCCGAGTTTCGTGGTTCTAGCACGATCACTTAACTATTAATATTTGGCCTAATTATCTAATTATTTACTCTATTATGCTTTTTAGCCTTTTTCAACTTTTTAGCCGCTTTTAATATTTATGGATTTATCTTGAAACAAGTCACGATGGCGTGCACTTGTTTGTTTTTGGACATATTGCAATTACGCCACATGAAATGCACCCGTAATTACAACACACGATTTTAATATAATTTGAAGTGAAGACGGGGACATGAGTTGTCGCACCCGAGTGTAGATTATGTAGTCAAGACTATGGCCATGATGGTTTTATAGTGCCTATTTGAGGCGATGTTTGATTATTCTTTATGTTTTCTATTTGAAGGAGTACTTTAGTTTTAAGATGGATTAGGACGTTACGGATTTATCTTGGACAAGTTACGATGGCGTACACTTGTTGTTTTTTGGGCACATGGAAAACACGTCACATGAAATGCACCCGTGGTTGTTATGTGCGTGTTTATTAGTTGTTTAGAGTTGAGGGTCGGGGGGCATGAGTTTCCACTCCCGAGTGTAGATTTATGGTAATTTTGGTACTTCCTATTGAATCTCAAACTAAAAGAAGTATTTTTTCCTGTCTAGATTAGATTTCTAGCCTAAAGGACAAGATTCTTGGGCTATGGCCATATTTTTGCCCAATTTGTTTAAACTCTTTGGCCAATCCTAATGGTGGCTAGTTTTGATAGGATTCGAATTTGAACAGTCTGAATAAACAGGAGCAGATATGATAACACGTTTATCGTTTGCATTGTGATAAAAGAGGCAGATTTGAGTTGCAAATACAATGCACCAGATTCCTTTTCCGTTCGACCTATATGCCATTCATGAGTACTTATATACTACTTACGGATACAATATAGACCTTGTAACCTCGTTTTCGTGAAGGAATGACTTTTTGCAAAAAAAGGTAAAACTAGCGAAGTCTCTTAAATTAAGATTATCTGGTATATTTTTAAGAAAAGAGTTGATACTCCTCATACCATTCAACGAAAAATTATTTAACACCATCAATGGGCCCGAAATTCTAGTTTCCCTAACTATCATGATAGACATTACTGGGAATACAACTGATTCACAACCTTTGATATAGTCCAGTCCTTATTACAACTAAAAGTATATACAAAAGGCTGTAATTACGCTATTACATTGTTCTTAAATTAAATACATAAGTTCTAATAATAAGAAGAAAAATAAAAGGAACAAGGTTAGTTGCTACCCCTGTACAAACCAACAACTTTCACACTTTAGGATCCGTATTCTTCACCTTTTAGTCCCAACTGGACTATACAGGACTTCTGTGCATTGTAAGAGACTGAATATGATCATTACAGAGATCAGATTCAAACCTTTACATGCTTCCCCCATAGTGACATAAGATCTAAGTCGTCCAAGCCAACATATATAAACATCTTATGGGGTGCATTTGACCATTAAGGGGATATGATTCACCACCCTTTAATGCTATCTAATGACTCTATTATGACTTCATGGATATAGAATTAATCACAGAAGCCTTTTGAGAGATAATTCTACAGTTATAATCACACATAGATGAACAGTCAGATTTTTAACAAGTAATTACAGATTCAGCAGAAGGAAAGGCCACATGTTTTATGCATTTTTCTTAGATTGAATCTGACTATAAAGGAGAGCCTGATTCAAAACTCACAGATGCAATCTTGTTTTCCATTTGTAACAACCATACCAGTACCTCAAACAGTATTCACTTGGACACTTTGCATATTCTTGGCTTTTTTAGAGAATGAATCAGACCATACAAGGGTTCAGATTCTTTACTCTACAGCCTTTCTTAACTAACAAGGTTGTACCCTTTAAAGGATGAATTTCAAACCATTTATACTCCTTTTGTGCACCATCATGGGGTGAATCTGACCATTAACAAGTCAAATTCATCTACCCTAGTGCTAATACTAACTTATCTAGAGATTTGCTTGTTGAATCTCTTTATTGACCAAAGAGACTCAATTGAAAAAGCATATTTTTCTGCACACTTGTAGAGAGAGTCTGACCATAGAGAAGGTCAGATTCTACACCTCAGTGCAACCTTATTTTTAATATAGAACTATGAATATTCACCATATTTATATACATTTGGCCTGAAATAAC
>ML313820.1:0-12235 GCA_005239505.1 Nicotiana paniculata
CTCCATTAGGCACACATGACGTGTGTTTTTATCATTAAAGCACATAAAATGCAAGGTATATAATGCTTAAAATCATGAATTCTAGCCACGCATCATTGACAATGGTTCCAGTGCAAACATTTTCCCCCTCTCCACTTTGCAGAAGTTGAAAATCGGTACCGAAAGGATCCACAGAAATAGTATATGCATCGAGGCTTTGACGGAGGGGGAAAGGATTCCGTTGGAGACATAATGCTCGAATTGACAAGAGGCCCTGTTGAATTCACCATGGAGTTCCAAGTGTTAAATGTGGCCGTATCCTATAACTTATTGCTAGGCAGGCCTTGGATACATGCTACCAAAGAAGTCCCATCTTCTTTTCACCAGATGGTAAAGTTCGAGTGGGATAGGTAAGAAATAGTGGTGAATGGTGACGAGAACTTATGTGCTTACAATGACACTTCTTCCCCGTTTGCTGAAGCTGAGGATGACAAAGGCCCTTGGGTCTACCAAATTTTTGAAATGGTATCGGTTGAAAAGATTCCCGAAGGAGAGTTCATGCCAGGTCCAAAGCTACCGTCCGCGGTTGTCATGGTGGCGAGTGAAATGCTGAAAAATGGTTTTATGCCGGGCAAAGGCTTAGGGCTATCTTTACAAGGTATCGTGCATCCAGTGTGTCTGCTTGAAAGTTTCGGCACATTTGGTCTAGGATTTAAGCCCACAAGGGAGGATGCAAAGAGGGTTAAAAGGTTGAAGAAGAAGGCATGGGCACTCCCTAAGCCTGTTCCACACATCTCCAAATACTTTGTCAAATCAGGAATGGTGAAGCGCCCAGAACCAGCAGTCCCAAAACCTCTGATAGATTTTGATGAAGAGTTGATCCAGATTTTTACCTTTACTTATTTTGATGTACAAAACCTTCTATCATTTTATGATTAATGAAATACAATTTCCAGTTTTTAATTATTTCTGACAGCTTTTCATTTTGCTTTTCTTTTGTACAGTTATTTTTATGCTAGTTTCAGTGACATGACATGCATGAGGAATTTTCAGCCAAGTCTTAAAAACCAGTTTAATTCTGAAATAATAATCCAAGAAGTTGAGTGTGATGATGAAATACAATATGATGGGGAAGCAGCATTTGAGGAAATCACTTTGAAGAAAAACTCAAGACTAATTTGACTGAAACTGAAGCAATCAATTTAGGAGATCCAGATAATATCAGAGAAACCAAGATAAGTGTACACCTGGAACCACAAATCAAAGAAGAAATAATCAAACCATTGTTTGAGTATAAAGATATTTTGCATGGTTATATGACGACATGCCGGGTTTGGGTACCGACTTGGTAGTTCACAAATTGCCAACTGATCCAGCATTCCCTCCAGTCAAGCAAAAGTTAAGGAAGTTCAAAACTGACATGAGTGTGAAGATCAAGGAAGAAATCACAAAACAGCTAGATGCAAAGGTCATAAGGTCACTCGATACCCTACTTGGTTAGCTAATGTTGTGCCGGTGCCTAAGAAGGATGGTAAAACCAGGGTGTGCGTTGACTATCGTGATCTCAACAAGGCAAGTCCAAAGGATAACTTTCCATTGTCGAATACCCACATTCTGATTGACAATTGTGCCAATCATGAGATCGGGTCTTTTGTGGATTGCTATGCGGGATATCACCAGATCTTGATGGACGAGGAAGATGCAGAAAAGACAACGTTCATCACGCTATGGGGGACATATTGCTACCGGGTAATGCCATTTGGTTTGAGGAATGCTGGGGCAACTTATATAAGGGAAATGACCACCATATTTCATGACATGATACACAAAGAAATTGAGGTTTATGTAGATGATGTGATCATAAAGTCAAAGAAGTAGTCCGACCATGTTGGAGATTTGAGAAAGTTTTTCCAAAGGCTCCGCAGATACAACCTCAAGCTCAACCCTGCAAAATGTGCATTTGGGGTCCCTTCTGGAAAATTGCTGGGATTCATGTTCAGTCAACGAGGTATTGAGCTGGATCCTTCAAAGATCAAAGCCATTCAAGAATTTCCACCGCAAAAGAACAAAACTGAGGTTATGAGTTTGCTCGGACGGTTAAAATACATCAGTAGGTTTATTGCTCAACTCACGACAACTTGTGAGCCAACTTTAAGTTGCTGAAGAAGGATTCCACGGTCAAATGGACTGATGAGTGTCAGGAGGCATTTGATAAGATCAAGGGATACTTGTCAAACCCACTTGTGTTTTTGCCGCCGGAGCCTGGAGACCGTTAATTCTCTATTTGAAAGTACTAGATAATTCGTTTGGTTGTGTGTTGGGCCAGCACGACATCACTAGAAAGAAGGAGCAAGCCATTTATTACCTCAGCAAGAAGTTCACTTCTTACAAGGTCAAGTATACTCTCCTTGAAAGGGCATGTTGCGCCTTGACTTGGGTAGCACAAAGGTTGAAGCATTATCTGTCATCCTACACTACTTACCTCATTTCTCGCATAGATCCTCTACAGTATATCTTTCAAAAGCCTATGCCCACAGGAAGACTTTCAAAGTGGCAGATTCTGCTCACAGAGTTTGACATCATCTATGTAACTCGGGCCGCGATGAAAGCCCAAGCCTTGGTCGATCACTTGGCTGAGAACCCAGTAGATGAAGAGTATGAGCCATTGAAGACTTATTTTCATGATGAAGAGGTGATGCATATTAACAAGGTTGATCAGGAGGAAAAGCCCGGTTGGAAACCCTTCTTTGATGGAGCCGCTAACATGAAAGGTGTCGGAATAGGGGCAATACTCATCTCAGAAATAGGGCATCACTACCCTGTAACAGCCCAACTTCGTTTTTATTGTACCAACAACATGGCTGAGTACGAGGCATGCATTCTGGGTTTGAGGTTAGCTGTAGACATGGGAGTTCAGGAAGTATTGGTTTTGGGAGATTCAAATCTGTTGGTGCACCAGATTCAGCGATAGTGGGAGACTCGGGATTTGAAGCTCATACCATATCGGCAATGTCTGCATGATCTTTACCAACGATTTAGATCGGTAGAGTTCAGGCATATTCCTAGGATCCATAATGAGGTTGTCGACGCCTTGGCTACATTGGCGTCAATGTTACACCATCCAGACAAGGCTTATGTTGACCCTTTGCATATTCAAATTCGTGATCAGCATGCCTACTGTAATGCGGTTGAAGAGGAACCTGATGGTGAACCTTGATTCCATGATATCAAGAAGTACATCAAGTTGGGGGTATATCCGGTACAGACCACAGACGATCAAAGTAGAATCATTCGACGTCTGGCTAGTGGGTTTTTCTTGAGCGGGTGAATTTTGTACAAAAGAACTCCAGATCTTGGACTGTTAAGGTGCATAGATGCTAAACATGCTTTGACTATCATGGCCGAAGTGCACTTAGGAGTTTGCGGGCCGCATATGAGTGGATATGTTCGGGCAAAGAAAATTCTTCGAGTAGGTTACTATTGGCTCACCATGGAACGGGATTGCATCAGCTTTGTACGCAAATGCCATCAATGCTAGGTGCACGGTGATCTGATTCATTCTCCACTATCTGAGTTGCACACAATGTCTGCACCATGGCCCTTTGTTTCTTGGGGCATGGATGTAATTGGACCAATTGAGCCAGTAGTATCGAATGGGCACAGGTTTATTCTGGTGGCCATTGATTATTTCACCAAGTGGGTCGAAGCTGTGACTTTCAAGTTTTTGACCAAGAAGGCAGTGGTAGATTTTTTTCACTCTAATCTCATTTGCGATTCGGAATCCCCAAGGTAATCATCACAGACAATGTTGCTAATCTCAAAAGTCATCTGATGAAAGAGGTATGCCAACAGTTTAAGACTATGCATCGAAATTCCACGCCGTATCGCCCCAAGGCAAATGGAGCGGTTGAGGCGGCTAACAAGAACATAAAGAAGATACTCCGTAAGATAGTGCAGGATTCCAGACAGTGGCATGAAAAGTTGCCTTTTTCTTTGCTAGGCTATCGCACTACTGTTCGCACTTCAGTAGGTGCAACTCCTTATTTTGCTGGTATATGGAACTGAAGCAGTTATACCTGCAGAGTTTGAGATTCCGTCCCTTAGGATTGTTGCCAATGCTGATATTGATGACGATGAATGGATCAAGACCCGATTGGAGCAGTTGAGCTTGATTGATGAAAAAAGATTAGCGTTAGTATGTCATGATCAATTGTATCAGAAGATAATGGCAAGAGCGTACAATAAAAAGGTGCGTCCCAGGACATTTGAAGTGGGCCAGCAAGTATTGAAACGCATCCTTCCACATCAGGCTGAAGCTAAAGGCAAGTTTGCCCCAAACTGGCAGGGACCTTTCATTGTAACAAGAGTGTTGCCCAATGGTGCTTTGTATTTGACAAATATAGAAGGCAAATGTGTAGATATGGATGTTAATTCAGATGCAGTCAAGAGATATTATGCATGATCTCCTTGGTTTGTCTTCAATTGCTTTGTTTGTATTTGGTATGTTTCAAAGATTGGAATGACGAAGGCATTTTATTCTTCTATCTAAACACTTTTATCCTTTGTTACCCCTTTTGAGATTTATTTATTTCCTTTCACACCTCTATTTTGGAATCAGAAGAAGATTTTAGAAAAAAAAAAGAAGAAAAAAAGAAGAAGAAAAGTAAAAAAAAAAGAAAAAAAAAGAAAAAAAAGGAAAAGAAAAATAACAAAAACAAAGAAACTCTTATGTTCAAACTATGTTCGACTTGATTCCTTTAAGGATACATAGGCAGCGTTACTCTGAGTTTCGGTACCATCAAAGCAAAAATCAAATGTCCCCAGGTTCAGCGAAACTGGGGCAGAAGTTTTAGTTTCGCAAAATGTCTGATTCAAAAACTTGTAAATTTGAACCCCTTTTGTTGTAGATTATTTTGAGCCTCCATGCCACATTTTCTTCTAACCTTGTCCAATAGCCTACGTTACAGTCCAAAAGAAAGACCTTCCGATCAATCTTTGAGGATGCCAAGTCAAGCAGGCTAGAGGGCAACACTTTGTTCATGAACACAAGAGAGATGAAGAAATGAGAGTCTTATTACCGAAAACTCTCACGGGCACTGTAGGGCGATAGTAAGGTGAGAAAAATTTAAAATGAAAGAGTCTTATTGGTGAAAACCCTCACGGGCACCGTAGGGCGGCGGTGAGTTGAGAAAATTCAAATGAGAGAGACTTTTTAGAGGGATTGGATTGTGGAAGTCCCAACTTCAAGGAATGAAGACGTGGTATTGAGCTGAAATATGATTGGTTGGATGGATTAGGGTGTTCAATCCGAAATGTATGTCATGATCAATGGAGTCAACTGCTTCACTCAGATAAGTCCCTCCTCCACTCTTCTCAAAATAGTCATCTTTGTTCAAATTTTCTTCTTTACTTCTCATTTACAAAGTCGATTCACTTTGTTTTCTTCATTTATTTTTCTGAGTCCATATCAAGTGAGTCTGTGTCAAGCAAACAAGAAAGGATTGCAAAGCCTATTACCAGCTTTTTGATTGTGCAAGGCAAACTTAGGCAAAATTCCATCACAGGTAACATGATTCTGAATAACCAATAAGGTGATAATGGAAGTTCGGGTGATAAAGTGGATCGGAAGTTCGAGGAAATGAAGAGGTTCAACTGTTGCCTGAATAAGGAGGTAGCCTCTGTGAAAGTACTTTGGAGAAACAACAATGTGGAAGAAATGACTAGGGAGGCCGAGGAAGACATGAAGTCTAGATATCCCTACTTATTTTCTCCTCCAGAGAAGGGTCAGACTGAGACGTCACAAGCTTAAGGTACGTGTACGGGTTCTTATGTTAGTTATTGTTATTAGTCGTGTGAAGCCATTGTCGTTATTGATGATTATGATCCTATGTGATGTAAAATTATTGAGTTTCTACGGGAAGAGTTGATAGTAGCTTTGTTACAAAAGCGACTCTGCCAAGGTTATATAGATTCCGGAGAGTTAAAACATTCAAGGACGAATGTTTCTAATGGGGGAAGGATGTTACATCTCGCGTTTTCATACGTTAAAATTTTTGTCTTCAGTTAATTGACGTAGACTCGAGGATGAGATCATCCTGAGGTTAACGTATTTACGCTATTTATAACAAGCAATAAATAAGTGTCATGAAGGATAAAGGGTACACGAATTAAAGAAAATGAGTTTCGTTGGAAGTGGCCAATTTGGGATAAAATACGGGACGAGCGATAATACCCGATAATTATGAACTAGTGCCATATAAGGTACCATATGACCATGATAACGACAATATGAGGTGTGCTAAAAGTGATCAGTATTTTGAGTAATTTGAGATAATTCTTAATTATGTGAATAATTGATTAATTATAGGATTAGTGGGGAATTACCAAGTTAATTAAGAAATTGGTAATTAATTAAGATTTTGGATAAAATCTTGAACATGTGGCAGCCATAAAGAACCCAAAGAATGAATCTTAATTTATATGCTATGTGGTATATTTAGGAGAATTGGTGGCCACAAATCTCAAAGCTAAGGGACTATACATAAGTTTAAAGGAAAAATACCTCAGCTTGCAAAACAAATGTACAAATGATCATATCCAAGAATCTCTTACTTCACTATCAAATATGTTTACATATGTGGTCTCTGGATGATTTAGGACTTCGTAGTTAGTATAGTAAGTGTTAATTCTTAACATTGAAAACCGAAGGCCTCTACTTCAAGGTTGTGTGCAATAGTCAAGGGAATAAGATTATCGAGTTTCTGCGTTTCTATGTTAGTTGGATCATAGTTGAATTAGAATTAAGCAAAGTAACGGATTTTGAGCAAACATTTCATACAAAGTTACACTACGTTATAGCAACGAGATTTGCAATTATAAGAGAGCATGGTACAATCTTTCTCAAGAACATCATACGGATTTCCGCTACTTCGATCCACCTTTACATGTAGTCGCAATTGACGTGTGTTGGAAGTATTGTCAAGAGAATCGGCTCAGGTATGTTAAGGCTATCCCTTCTTTCTTTTTGCATGGTCCAAATTATATTGAAGAAACGAGCAAATACACAGTTTCTATAAATTACTCTATTCATAGAAATAGTAGGGGTGTCTATATTCTTGATTCCCCATGAGAATTATTATTATTTTCTGTTCATGGGTCTCAGAATAATACGCAGTTGAAAAAGTTTATCCGAAAGGAATATTGAGATTATTACGTACTTTTCATGCATTTCATACATATGCATTGACCCATGACTAGATGACATTATATACACGTATATATGTAAATATATGTATATGGGATATGGGAAAAGGTTATGGTGTTATATACGCACCACCACCTGATCAGCTGGTATATGATGATGATGTTGCCCACTGTGGCTGAAATATGATTCAAATGATGTTATATACGCGTATATATGTATGTATATTCAAACGGAGTTATATATGCGTATATGTGTATGTATATATATATATATATATATATATATATATATATATATATATATATATATATATATATATATATATATATATATATATATANTATGCATGATGCTAAAAGTGATTTATTATTTCATAGTTATCCAGAAATACAGGTTGAGTCAATTACTCTATATCTCTTCAATGTCTCTTATGTATTTATTTATGTGCCTTACATTCTCAGTACATTATTCGTACTGACGTCCCATTTGCCTGGGGATGCTGCGTTTCGTGGCTGCATGTGTAGGTAGGCGAACTGACGGTCCCCCTTCTTAGGATCCCTGATCAGCGAGAGTTGGAGTGCTCCACTTTATCCGGAGCTACTTTTGATTTTGGTACGATACGTTTGTATATATATATATATGGGTATGACGTGGCTCAGACCCGTCTTTATACAGTTATGTTTCTATTAGAGGTCTGTAGACAGTATGTCTAGTTGGATAGTATGTGGCCTTGCCGGCTTCCAATTTTGAGATGTATAGTTGTCTATAGCAGCCTTGTCGGCTCGTCCTACGTATGTTGTACGTATATGTATGTATGCCTTTTTGTGCATATTTCCTTCATGTATAATATTCTCGTAATTCAGCAGATGTTATTTAGGTTCATATTTTAGATGCATGTTTAGGGGTGTTTGAGAGGTAGGACCAGGCACCCGTCGTGGCCCATCGATTTGGGTCGTGACGAAAGTGGTATCAGAGCAGTTCCGCCCTAGGGTTGTCTACAGACTGTGTCTAGTAGAGTCTTGTTTATGGGTGTGTCGTGCACCACACTTATAGACAGGAGGCTACAGGACATATAAGATGTTATCCTCTCTTTTTATCTTAGATCGTGTGATACAAGAATTCATGTTCTAACGATACGTTATATTGTCAGCAGTGCCCCCAAAGAGTACGACCGCCCAGAAGGGAAATTTCGTGGCTGGTAAGACTACTAGTCGAGCGCCATGAGTTACCAGGGCTCGAGGAGAATCTCATGGTGAGGTTCCATATCAGACTGCATATACCCCGCCTTTTCCAAAAGTGCTCCGAAGGGCACCGACTTCAGCGCCCGCCCCTGTACATTCAACACCTCATCCGGATGCGCCGGGTCAGGAGATGAGAGATGTTGTTCAGTTATTGACCCGATTAGTAGCCGTACAGGCTCAGCGTCAGGAAACAGGTATCGGTCACGTAGATAGGTCCGTGAGTGCGAGGATTCGTGACTTTATTAATTTAGACCCTCCGATATTCACTGGAGCAGACCCGAATGAGGACCCTTAGGTATTTAAATATAGAGTGCAGAGGACGTTACGGGTAATGAAGGCCACTGCGACCGAGTTAGTTGAGCTAGCTTCCTATAGACTCCGAGATGTTGCAGTTAATTTGTACGAGTCTTGGGAATTGTCCAGAGGTGAGAATGCCCCTCCAGCGGTATAGCAGGAGTTTATAGAAGCTTTTCTTCGTCAATATCTGCCACCAGAGCTTTGGCGAGCCAGAGTTGATAGGTTCTTAACTCTTCGACAGGGAAACATGAGTGTTCGGAAGTACAGTCTTCAGTTTGATTCGTTGGCTAGGTATGCTCCCACTATTATATGTAAGATGGAGGATTGGGTTCACCGGTTCGTAATGGGATTAGAGCCTCACTTGCTTAACGATTGTATCGGTTTCACTTCATCCAGACATGGATATTTCTCGTATGCAGGCATATGCTCAGGGTGTATAGGAGCGTAAACAGAAACAGAGGACCGACCGTGAGCATAATAGGGCCCAGAATAAGAGAGCGATGTCTTTGGGTCCTTCTGGTGAGTTTCGAGGTGGTCAGAGGCAAAAATATTCAAGATATCCATCCCAGCCCTCAGTTAGCGTGCCCCCTCAGTTTGGCGGTAAGATATTTGATCGTTCTACATATTCAGGGCCTGGTCAGAATTTTAGGGCCTCAGGTTCTCAGTATAGGGGTGATTCAAATCAGATGAGGCCACCCTTGCCACGATGTACTCAATGTGGTAAGCAGCATATCGTACAATGCCATATGAGATTAGGTGTTTTTTATACTTGTGGTTATCCGAGCCACGTTATGAGTGAATGTATGATGAGAGGTGATGCAAGCGTAGCTCAAACAACGGGATCTGTAACTGGATCATCATCATCAGTACGCCCCCTGGGCAAGGTCCCCATGCACCAATGAGTCATGGTAGAGGCAGAGGCGGAGCATCTAGCTCGAGCAGCCCTCAGAATTGCATTTATGTGTTGGCAGCGCGATAGGACCAATAGTCATCGCCTGATGTTGTTATAGGTATATTATTAATCTCCTCCTATGATGTATATGTACTGATTGATCCAGGTTCCACCTTATCATACGTTACTCCATTGGTTGCTAGTAAGTTTGAAATAAAACCTGAGTTGGTTAAACGCTTTGAGGTATCTACACCTGTTGGGGACTCGGTGATAGCTAAGCAGGTATATAGGGGTTGTATAATAATAGTTCATGGTCGACCTACCGTAACAGACTTAATCGAGTTAGATATGGTAGAATTTGATGTTATAATGGGTATGGATTGGTTGGCTTCTTGTCATGCCAACGTTGATTGTAGATCAAAGATAGTCTGATTTAAATTTTTGGGGGACCGTGTTTTGGAGTGGAAAGGTAACACGACAACGCCGAGAGGTAGATTTATTTCCTATCTCAAGGCAAGGAAAATGATCAGAAAGGGTTGTATTTATCACTTAGTTCGGGTTCAGGATGTGGAAGTAGTGTCACCAACCATTCAGTCCATCCATGTGGTAAATGAGTTTCCAGATATCTTCCCTGATGAACTTCCAGATCTCCCGCCAGAGCGAGAAATTGAGTTTTCTATTGACCTACTACCAGATACTAACCCAATATCTATTCCTCCCTATAGAATGGCCCCCGCAGAGCTGAAAGAGTTGAAAGAACAACTAAAGGACTTGCTTGAAAAAGGTTTTATCAGACCTAGTTCATACGCTTAAATTACACTTTAGAATAGTGTAAAGCGGTCGAAGTCAAATATAATAACCCAACAAGGTTGGGGTCGAATCCCACATGGAATAGGTGTGAAAATAATACTTTGATAGTGTGATTCTTAACTCAAATCATAATTCCATTCCATTAGTGAACGAAAATATGAGGGTTTGTTGTGTAATAATCTAGTAAATGTAGTGGTAATGAGAATTAATTAAAGTTGTAATTAATATGATTAAGTAGACCAAGGTTGTGTCCCCTTTTATGAAGTGTAATGCAAATGGATATTAATATGATATATTTCTAATGGGAAGTTCTTGATATGCAATGATTTCTAAATGTCTACCCAATATTTTACAATAATAGGGTAGAATCTCCTCTTTATAATTTTTCCAAATATAAAAGATTTGCAATAAAACCAAATCACTTATTGCCAAATAAAACCAACTTATTCCTAAGTGATTCTATTAAACAAGTTTTAAAGCCTTGAGTCTTTGATATTTACTCTTACCATGTCTAACCCACTTTTCCAAGCTAAGAAAGAATTTATGGCATAAGTTAATATTTTCAACCACTAACAATAAATATGAAATGAAGAGTAAATAAATATCAACAACCCATTATGCATATATTCAATGGAAAATACCCAAATACATAACACCCATTTAGGGTCCACAACCTTAGTATTTAAGGCTAGTTACACATAATAAATGACAAAAATCTAAGAATAATAATTGTCATGAATGCTTACAAAACCAAGGATTTCTTGCTCTACTGCTTTCAAAAAGGAGGAGAATATTTAATAGGGTAATGTCCCTCTAAAACCAGACAAGAATGACCCACAAAACCCTAATAAATCTATTTATAGTGGGCTAAAAATTGGGGCAAAAAACGGACAAAAATACCCCTTCAGGTCAACAATGCGTTCGTGTCTCTAAACCCTAGTTTACAGGTAGTCACCGCATTGTTGATTTGCGGTTTGCATTGTTGATTTGCGGTTCGCATTGTTGATATGCGGTTCGCATTGTTGATATGCGACCGCATATTTGCATTGCATTCTTGAGGCAGCATTAGGTACTAGGGATTCTACGGTTAACTCTGTGGCTCTCATGTGAGTTATGCGGTCGCATAATCGACACTTTTTATCTCCTTTGATATCTTTTCCATGTTCTTGAGTGTTTAAGCCTCGTGCACTGCAAAACATCAAAATTCTATAAGTACAAAAGGTAAATGCTCTTGAAACAAGCTATAATCTAATCAATTTGGTATTAAATGTGCCAAAATTCTCCGGCACATCGACACCCCCAACTTAAACTCTTGCTTTTCCTCAAGCAACTGAAATGACTCTATCGTAACTGAAACTTTAACTACAAGACTGGAAACAACTATGACCACGAACAGTGTTAAGTGTAAGTACTACATGCATGCATTTCATCCAATTACCCGTTATGAACAGTTACTACTATTTACAAGGAAACTACTCAACTTGTGAACTTTGAGCCTCGAGCTATTTGATAAAATGTTACCCTCAGCTGAGTGTACTTGCACCCGACTTCAAGAACTCAATTACTGTGACACTCCACAGTAAATGTTCCCTCACCACAAAGAAAGAAAGTCCCAACTCACAATATTTACAATGACAACAAGGGACATATTTACACAAACACTCACACTCACAAAGAATTTCAAGTGTTATAACACATCATACCATAGGCTTGCCCTTATTTTAATTTGTCGCTATTTTAAGAACATTTGGTTGGAGATCCCATAAGGACTTTCTGGCTTGTAATGTAGGCTTAGGGAAGGGTTGGATAATC
>ML313821.1:0-13768 GCA_005239505.1 Nicotiana paniculata
AGTATTCACATTTTTAACTGTAATAGTAGCTACCTCATTTTCAAATAATTTTGAAAAAGCAGTCAAGTAAACTATTTTATCTTTTTCTCCTATTTGAAAAGATTGTTGTGGTGGGAAAACAGATTTGGTTCTTTTTCCACTACTGAGAGTATAATCTCTTTCTAATATAGAAATATAATTGTGGACATGTTTAGACATGAACCAAGGAACAAAAGCAATAATCTTATTTTTCTTGCTTATGTCATTATAAAAATCATATCTGAAGAATTGGATTAATTCATCATTAAAATTTTCAAAGAACCATTTTCTGAAAATATTCCATCTAGGTTTTAAAAATTCTTGAAGAATTAAATTTCTCGTCGGTGAACCCGGACTAAAATCTATTTGGTTTTCAACCATCATCTACACCATTTGAGAAATCCATTTCGGATGCAGACAGGTCAGGGTCCGAATTGACCTTGACTATATCATCCTGACTAATTTTTATATTATCAACTCTATAATTTTCTCTAATTTGTGAAGTAGATGCTCTTGATGGAAAATCTACCACATAATCAATTGGATAAATATAAGAGGAATTTGATCTAGCTAATCTAGATGATAAACTGATATTATCAGTTTGAACGGGCTCATTGAACCTGATTTTAACCGTTCCATCTGAGGTTTGCTCTATTTCAGTTACCTCAGTATTACCAGTATTTTGAGGAGCACTCCTTCCTCTATGACCCATTCTTTGGGAAAATCTATTTCATCTCATTTTATAGATATCCTAGTAGTAACTTTGGATCTTCCAAAATTAGTCTCTATAAGAATAGTTTCATTTTTGAAATCCATAATTTTGCACATAGGATTCAAAGTATATAAGGGTTTGAAATAAATCCTATAACAGATACATATAACTTCTGTACCAGACAAATAATCATAACCATGTAATTTAATGCTAAGTATTAAAGCATTTAAAGAATTCTCATCGTTAAGAGAAATCTGCAAATTAGGATAAGCATTGGAATAAACAGGGTCATAAGCCAAACTGGTTTGCACAGTCCCTATAAGCGACTTTTTACAGTTTTGATTTCTGCCATCTCTGAGAGCTGCAATGAAGCTTTCAGGTAATCCTCTTAAAGTAAGTGGCTTAAAGGAGACTTGTATTAAGCCTATATGTATAAATCTATGTGAGTTCCTATAAGAGGCTAAATCATTTTCAGATAATAACCTGAAGGTAGCATGATCACTATCTACAGTGATAGTCTTTTCAGTAGTTTTAACTACTTGTTTTAAACCAATTTTTTCAAAGGTACCTAATTGGTATATTACCTTAGGTTTGACTAAAGGTATAGTCCAGTTATTAAGTAGATTTAATTGCTGAGGCAATTCATATTCTTCCTTTCTACTGTTTTTGACAGTAGTCTTTTTCCTAATGATATTCCTATGGAAGAGGGAATAATATTCTCACCCAAATGAGAAATCAACAGCTAATAGCTGCTAACATCACGAGAGGTAATACAGATCATCCTTTATATAAGGAGTTCGTGGATTTATAAAATCCAAAAATGAAGAAGGCACATCATCAAATGTACCAACATACTCCTCAGTGATATCAGAGGATAGCCATGAAAACCTTGAGGTTTATAACCAAAAGGAAGAAAAAGAGTAAATAATTCTTTTAGAACAATCCGACCTTAAATGGAAGGATAGTCCATGGCAACTAATGACCCGATATTTCGATACTGTATCATATGCTACACCTGCATACAAATACATAATGCATTATGAGATAATACTCTCAACAACAGGATCAGCTGAAATTCAACACTTCTATCCTGCCAATATAAGAAAACTTATAGTTTTTAAAAAAATAATCATTAAAAGGGTAATTCCCTCTGATGAATGGGGAATCAGTACCTTCAAGGATCGAGAATATACTCATCTAGACCAAAAGGTCGCAGTCAAATGTAACTACTGGGATTATGTAGAAAGTTTTAATAAAACTTTTTCTATGAAAATCCTAATAGGAAACACTCTTGGTTTATTAAAATTTGTTCTAATATGATGAGTCAACAAATCCCAAATTGGTTCCGTAAATGGTGGAAATTATATGGTCCATCATTAGAAATTCTTCCTCTAAATTTTAAAAAATTATATACTCAATGGGTAGATATATCTCTCAAAATTATTTCAATACAAAAAGATAATATCTTTTACGATGGCATAGCAGCCATGCATTTTTTTATCGAATTTTCAATCCCATGGATTATGAAGTGGAATGTTCAAATTGGTTATACCAATGATGGAATTCCATGTCTCCAAAGGATCTTTTATAATAAATTCTGGAGCAAGTTACTCCAAGTAGATAAGCATGGAAAAATCTATGGTGATGACTTGATCCAACCAATTCAGACACAAATTGACATATATGTCAAGCAAGAGGTAAATGTTTTAGTGGCAGAATCAAGTCCATTTCAACAAGTTACCAAGAAGCTTCAAATGAAGAAAGGAGCAATTTCCAAAAAAGAAATTCTTGCTTCATACTTCGAAGAGATAAAGAAGGACTTAGCAAGAAATCTTGGAGCACAAATTAGCGATGATATATCAATGGCTTCCATCAGCAATACTTCTAATGAAGAAACCTCCATAGCAGGTGAAGCTCAACCACAATACAGTGCAGAAGCCAATCTTGAAGAAATTGAAGAATTCCTCAAGAAAATGAAAGAAGGTGCAGAAGAATCTTCTGCGAGAAAGGACAACAAAGGAAAAGACAAGCTTTAGTAAAGCAAGCGGTCCCTCACATTATTAAATAGAAGGTCTCATACATCAATTATCAGGGTAATAAAAACAAGCTTTAATAAAGCAGGCGGACCCCTCCATTATAAAAGAATCTATTTTAATAAAAGTTGTTTGTCCGTTTTTCTTTTAACTTTTAGTTTTGTCGACCCCATGTTGTAATTATCTTTTCGATCATTAGTTTTGTTTTCTTTAGCTATGATCCATTATATAAGGATCAATAATTCACTAGAGAAGGCAGGCATTAGCCAACGCTCTCCCTTCTCACTAGCTTCTCTCTACTCTTATAAAAATCCTTCTTTAATACTTTCAACTTATTTATAATAAGAAAAAGAGGTCACTTAGCCCCAAGCTCGAAGGTCTCTGGTACTGTTCTTCTCCTTCCTTCTTCACTTTTTGAAGTATTGTTAGCCTAAATGATAGGCTAAACAGGTAAGTGTTGGACTTAGTACTCGAAGGTTAATTACAAAGAATGTTTTGTTATTAAAAAGCCTATTGTGTCACCCCAATGAGGTTATAGGTTAAGATATATATAGATCAGGCAGCTAATTTCGACAGTAAACCTTGGTTAGGCCAATCTAACCGGTGATGCTTATAAACCCATTTAGGCAGGTGGCCGTTAAAGGGTTGTGAAGAGCATCGTGGTTTAAGGGTTACTGTAAAGGTTAACTGGCCAGGACTGGAGTTCTTGTAATTTACTCCCTGACCCTCGTTGGAAGCGATCCGTAAAGGTAAATTTGGTAAAAAGTTTGAATCGAATGAACACTGTTTAGTGTGAAACTGAACATGCTTTATGCTTACTTTAAAACAAATTTACATTGTTAAGATTTACACGAGCAGTCTAAATCACAATTTTTTAAGATTTGGAATAACTAGGATATGTTCGAAATTTTTTCGTAAAAAGTATATTTTGTTGTTATTTTTACTCTTTCTTGCCCTTTTTATCTGTCACTTTGACAAACATTTTTCATCCATGATATTTGTCATTTTAGAAGACTAAGAACGCATTAATTATTATTTGTCAATTTCACCTTACCATTCAAAAAATACATAGTCATTATTGATTTAAAGAAGTGATAAAGATAATTTAGTCGAATACCCTTTATAGTTAATACTATTAAGTTAATTATTTTGCCAAAATCTTAAAAAAGAAAAAACCTAGAAAGATAACTTATTATTATTCCATCCGTTTCCATTTAGTTGTCAACTTTTCCAAAAATAATTACTTAAAATACTTATCATTTTAAAAATTCAAGAAAGAATTAAATATTTTTTCAGTTTCACCCTTAGCATTAACTATCCATCTTTCAAAAGATGTTGCTCAAATTCAAAATTTACTATGCAAGAACTACTTTGATCTACGCAACATTATTCTTTCATCTCTTAAGTGAGTTTAATAATCTAGATATTAGTTACACAGTAAGAGATGAAAAGTTAAATAGAGTTAGCTTATTTATTGAAAATAGATGAATGTGATCAAATACTAAAGAATTAATAAGGAAAGATTAGTCAAATAATTTTTCTTATAAGTAATATTTTCTTGATGTGTAAAACTCTAACAACTAAATGGAAACAGAGAGAATAATTAATAGTGCTACATACTACTAACACTTATTGTTATTATACTAATAATTAAAAAAATGTGATTTGTGTATTTTATTGAAATTGAATTAAATAATATTTAGCAGGTTTTGACCAAAATATGCTACTAATTACTAACGTTCACCACCTTAACTACAAAGTCATCCATCAGCCATCCCCAACTGTCTATCTCCTAATTTGACACATTTTCAACTTTACAAAAGAACTAGCAGATGTACAGATTATAACTGATTAAATAATTCTTTTTTATTGTTTGACCAAAAAAAACTTTTCAAAATCTTGCTCTTAACCTTTCGTGTCTGCATTCTCTTTGTTTTTTATTATCTCGTTTGGGGTTGATGATCAAGTTTTCGCGTCATTATTTTCTCTTTTCTTGTTTAATTCGTTCTTTACACAAATCTTGAAATAATGATTTTACGACATAAATGACAATTATTTTAAAAAGTCACAATCATTTAGTTTAGACAAAAATTATGTAGAAATTTGAAATTGTAGGGGCAATTACAGTAATGAAACAGTAAAGAGGAGGAAGAAGATCGATCAGTTGAAGAAGAGAGAAAATAGAGAAAGAGAAATACACGAAACAGAGATAATAAAATTCTTTTCTTTCATTTCACAAAACTGTGTTTACAATACAGATTTAGTTATTTATATAGAATAGTTAGATTAGGTTAATTAACCAATTAACTAACTTTTAACCTTTACTAACCTCTTAACGGGTACACTGACTCCTAACTACTAACCAGTGAAATGATTAAAATACCCCTCTTACATACATTATGTTATACCATTTCCTACACTTCCCCTCAAGCTAGGTAGTGCAAAAATATTGTATACTCCTAGCTTGGAGCTAAGATATTCATGTTGAACTTAGTTATAATGAGTCCTTGCAATATTTTCTTCCTAATGAAGTGGCAATCGATTTCATATGTTTAGTCCTTTCATGATATACCGGATTAGCTGCAATCTGCATTGCTGCCTTGCTGTCACTGTAAATATCAACTGATAGCTTGATTTGAAAATCAATTTCTTTAAGTAGGCCAATTATCCAGATTAACTCTACAACTGTTGCTGCAATACTGCGATATTCAGCTTCTGCTGAACTTCTTAAAACAGTAATCTGTTTTTTGGACTTCCAAGATATTAGTGAATCTCCCAACTTAATTAAGTAACATGTAATTGATTTTCTGGTGTGAGGACATGAAGCCCAATCAGCATCACAAAATCCCACGACTGTATTGTTTGAATTGCTGGACAGAAGGACACCTTGACCAGACTGTTTCTTCAAATACCTTACCACTCTGAGTGCTGCCTCCATGTGAGATCTTTTAGGATTTTGAAGGAATTGACTGAGAGTTTGAACACTGAAAGCAATGTCTGGTCGAGTCATCGTAACATAGAGTAGTTTTCCTATCAACCTTTGATAAGAAGTGTGATCCTCCATCTCTTTGTCTTCAATAATGGTTTTTGCTTTATTTGTCTTGATGCTGTTATCATACTCCTTTGTTGTGAGATTTATGTTGTAATCCATAGGAGTGATAGCTGGTTTAACAGCTCCTAGACCAGTTTCAGAGATGATTTCTAGAGCATATTTTCTTTGATGCATCAAAATTCCTTATTTGGACCTAGAAAATTCAATGTCTAAGAAATATTTGAGCTCACCTAAGTCTTTAATTTTGAAAGCACTCTGTAAAGCCGTTTTGGTCTTTTGTATCAAGTTGATACTATCTCTTGTGATGAGCATATAATACACATACACAAGTACTATAGTTGTACCCTCAGAGGTTTTCTTGAAAAATAGAGAGTGATCAAACTGACTTTGTTGAAATGAGTGACCTAGTAAAGCCTCAATTAATTTTGCATCCCATTGTCTTGGAGCTTGTTTCAGACCATATAGGGATTTAACAAGTCGACATACTGATTTCTTCTCCCCGTGATTGTTAAAGCCCTGTGGTATTTGCATATAAGTTTCATAATAAAGATCACCTTGAAGGAAGACATTGTATACATCCATTTGATGTATATGCCATTGTTTTTGAGCTGTAATAGCTAGCACAATTCTGGTTGTCTTCATTTTCACAACAGGACTGAATGTTTCTTGATAGTCAATGCCTTCTTGTTGACTAAATCCTTTAGCCACTAATCTGGCTTTGAAACTTTCAAATTCCCCTGTGGCTTTGTACTTAATCTTGTATATCCATTTACACCCTATTGGATGCATTCCTTCTGGTAAACTAACAATATCCCATGTATGATTATCTTGCAAAGCTTTAATTTCAGCTTTCATTTCTTCTATCCACGTAGGATCATTGATAGCTTCTGGATAGGAGTTAGGCTCTATGGCTGTAGATATAGAAGAGGTAATGACTTGATACTTAGGTGAAACATTTTCATAACTGATGTACTTTTTTTAGAGCATGGGGTGTGTCTTGATGAATGTTGAGAGATACAAAATCTTGAAGCCAAAGAGGAGGTCTTTTATCTCTTTGAGATTTTCTGATTTCTGTCTGATATCTAGAGCTAATATGAACTGGTTGAGTAGTAGGAACCATACCTGACTGTTGAGACTCAATTTTGTGGTCTGTTTGACTTGATTCTCCTTGATGAATTGATAGTTGAGTGTCTGAGTTATTTTCATTTGATTGATCAATTGGTTCAAAGGGTGAGGTGTTATGATATTCATCTGACTCGGCTATTCTTTTACTAGAATTTGTAAGTTCTAACTTTGTGTTGCCTCATAGAGTAGATGCTGGACACTGTCATCATGAGTAAATATAGTTGTGGTAGTGAACTTTTCAGCATTCTGTTTAAATGGGAATATGTCTTCCCTGAAGTTGACATCTCTACTTACCAAAAAATACTTGTTATCTAAATCAGATAGTAGATATCCCTTTTGATCTGTAGCATAACCCATGTGAATTGTCATCCCTGCTCTAGGTTTCATTTTGTCCTATTCTTGAACTATTTTGGCATAGGCTAAACATCCCAAAACTCTTAAATGACTTAAGTTGGGTTTCTCACCAAACAATCTCTCATATGGTGTTTGATTGCATATAAATGTGCTAGGCATCCTATTAATTAGGTAGGCTGCACTTAACACACATTGTCCCCAGTTTGTGATTGGTATATTTGCATGAAACGTAATGGCTCTTGTAATCTTTAAAATGTGTATGTGCTTCCTCTCAGCCACTCCATTTTGTTGAGGAGTGTAGGCACAGGATTTTTGATGAATAATCCCTAAATTGCTGAACAAGCTTTCACATACAGAGTTCGCAAACTCAGTACCATTATCAGTTCTGATTACTTTGATTGACTTTCCA
Organism: Nicotiana paniculata; assembly: GCA_005239505.1. Classification (NCBI taxonomy): domain Eukaryota; kingdom Viridiplantae; phylum Streptophyta; class Magnoliopsida; order Solanales; family Solanaceae; genus Nicotiana; species Nicotiana paniculata. The sequence continues at coordinate 7,704 of ML313821.1, forward strand.
AACTGATTCTTGATTAATGGAATGAATTTCTGTAATATAGTGCTCACATCCGACTTTAATTTTAGCAAAAAAATCCAAGTAAACCTAGTGTCATCCACAACTGTTAAAAACTATTTTTTTCCATCAAATGTAGGAACTTTATAAGGCCCCCATAGATCAGATCAAGATGAACTAACTCAAAACAAAAAATAGACTTTGTATTGCTAATTGGAAAAGACAACCTTGTTTGTTTTGCACATGGATATACTGTACATTTTTCTATCTTTTCAGCTGTTGTTTCAGTCTTTACAGAAGACAATATTCTTTTGAGTACTGATACTGATATATGACTACATCTTTTATGCCAAACATCTATATCTTCATCAGTTTTGATTTCAACTATTACTGGTGATTCACTTGCTGCACACAGAACTTCTTCACAGGACCTAACTATATGTAAACTTCCACTGAGTATGTATAATCTACCATCTTCTCCACCAATCCCTCTCATCTGCCCATTGAAAAGATTCTGAAAAATACAAAAATCAGGAAAGAAGGCAACTGAGCACATTAATTTTTTAGTGACCTTGGAAACAGATAGCAAATTATACTTGAACTGAGGTATATGAAACACATTTGAGATAGTAGTACTATTGGTAATATTACTAGAACCAGTATGAGCCACATGTGTAATATCTCCATTAGGTAGAAATACCCTCTTTGGGAATTCTGGTTGCACAACAGAATTCTTATTCAATAAGCTTACATCAACCACCATATGATTTGTGGCACCAGTATGAATTATCCACTCATGTGAACTAGTATAGGCTAAGCAAGCAAGGTCAATACCTTCCGCATTAGTTGTTGGAGTTTCAGACTCATTAACCCTTGAAGTCTTATTCAGAATTTGCAAGATTTGCTCATATTGCTCCTTAGAGAAAGTGCAAGCTGTTATAGGTGGAAATCCTTAAACCTTTAATTGAGTAGTGCATGCTCCATGTCCTATCTCTGAATTAGCATAGTTTGAACCTTGACTAATTGCATTTCCTGCAGTTTGGGACTGATTTATCTGAGAATTCCCATAATTGAATCCATTAACTCCAGAATTTCTAAATTAAACATTACTTTCAGCCATTACATTATAGGCTACATTACCAACACTAACTCCACCTTTCTTCCTATTCTTGAATTCTTAAGGATAGCCCACAATTTTATAGCAATTTTCTTTGCTATGACCTTTCATTTTGCAAAACTCACATTGCACATTATAATTCTTCCTGAACTTTTGATTTCCTCCATGTCCAGTTTTGGTATACATAGCCACATCATAATGACTTGCAGCCATTGCTGGATTTGCACCCAACAGACCTGTAGTAGCAGCCACAGACATTTGTAAGGCCTCACTAATTATTATACCATACGCTTGATTCACTGTTGGTGTTGGACTCGTCATTAAGATTTGGCTTCTTTCTTGACTATAAGACTCGTTCAACCCCATCAAGAATTGGAACAATTTCAATTTCTGCAAATGTACTACAAATTCCCTAGATCTTGCACTCTCACAACCAGGAGCAGGAACAAGAGCCTCAAACTCTTCCCATAAGTCCTTAAGTTTCAAAAAATACACAGAAACATATGATGTTCCTTGAGTTAGTGTAGCAATTTCTTTATGCAAGTTGAATGATCTTGACCCATCTACTTTATTAAACCTCTCATGCAGATCATTCCACACTTCTTGAGCTCTAGAATCATACACTATACCTGATGTTTTTAGACGTCAATACCACACAAGAAGATAGGCTAATTTGTGTGGTACCCAATTTTCGAGTGCTGTCCCTCTAGAAGAACCTGGTTCTTCTTGGTGTTCCAACTTCTACTGTTGCGNTACAAAATAAACTATTTTGTAATCCTAGGGCTAACTCTAATCCCTTCGTATTAACTAGCCTCTAGCTAATTTTACAAGCTTCAAGTTAACTCTAACTTGAACAATGTGTACCTATTACAATTGCTTCTATGAAAGCTGAAAAGATACAATATTAAATCGCCTACTACAACCAACTAGACTCAATGACAAACAGATGGAACTGGTTCTTCTAGCTGGTCTGTAGCCTTTGTATCGCACAGTAATTCTGCTTGCAAAATATCTGGGAATTTTGCTTTCAATTCTTGATAAATTTATGCACTTGTGTGTTCGTAATTCAAGCAAGAATACTTCAATTATTTATAGAGTCAGTTGTTGAGTTTGTCGTTCAGTTCTGGTACAACTCTTCCTGGGAGAAAGAGTTCGTATTAAACTCAACTTCCTTCCTTCGTTACTGTCCTTGCTGAATTCAACTTCTATTCTCTTATCAATTTGCAACCTTTTCGCATTAGGAGACACTCTCTTTGTTCATTGATACTTCACAATCGCATTCATCTCCTATGCATATACGATTCATGTGCATGTGCGTCAGGTCAAGTATGTATGCTCTGATTGACCTGGTTCAAATGGTCAGCCATTTGTCAATCTTCAAAACTATGTAGTGACTTGGGTCAACAAATTCCTCCTTTTTGATGATGACAAACTCTGTGCTTCTCCCTGTATCCATGTATACACTTCAAACACTTTGTATGTATTTTAAGCATTTATCATAAAGAAACCAAGTTCATTAGGTTATAAATTTCATTTGAAATATAACATCACATTCCTTACCTCTTTTGGTTTGCAAAATGATAAACTCACCAGTGTTGTTAACAATTACTCATGGCCATTGAGGCAGCTGCAGGTGCAGACATGATTAATCATCATAAGAAACCAATAAATGTAAGCTATCTAAGAAATTGAGACAAGTCAATAACAAAAATACAAAAATTCATTGATTAGGAACGAATATCAAACACCATACAAAAAAAAACAAAAATAGCCATAACCATAAGCAAGACAAAATTAAAACAACAGAAATAGAACAACTGGTCTAAGAGGGGTTTTGGTAGCTCTGGACAGCCTAAGGATGGGAAGGTGCAGAGGAGGTTGTGGTCTTGGTTTGTAGAAGAGAAATTATCTGATTAAGAACACCCTCGTTCGTTTCCTTCTCTTTTGCTAATTCAGCCCTGAGAGCATCCCGCTCAGCTTCAACCTCAATCAGACGAGATTTCAAATGAAGGATTTCCATATCCTTGATCTCCCTTTCCTGCACCGGAGTTCTAACTTTGCTGTTGACAGGCTGCTTCCTAGATGAACCAGGTTCATCTGCAGGAACATTGACAGTATAATGCAAGTCAGCAAAGTATCCTTCCCAAAATAGTCTTCTGGTAGTAGCCATCTCAGCCCTTTTTCACAGGAACATCAGAATGAGCAAGCACAACAGTCAGAATAAAGCCATATGGGATTGCATGTGCTTTTGTTCCATTCACAACTCTGTCCAAGAGTTGGATGATGAAGGCTGGCCAATCGATCTGCTTTCCCCTATACAAACATTCCATCAAGGTCAGATCCATATAGTTGGCTATGTGCCTTCGTTCTTGTCTTGGCAGCAAGAACTTGATGACAAACTCGAAGAGCAACTTGTGTTGTGGCTTCATTTCACTTTTGTAGACTGGACTAGGTTTTCAATTTCCCTTTCATTGTCACTGAAGAATCTGGTAATATTGATTGCTGAGGCCATCCCATCCAAACTAGGCCATCGTTGCTTCGTGTAATCTTCGTAGCCCTCAGCAGGAATGTGCAGAATTTCTCCCAGATCATAGCATCAAAGGAGACTTGAATTTCTTTGACTGTGGTAGTGATCCTGTCGTCCTTGACCACTGCATTACCCATGAACTCCACCAGTTCAGCTCTAGCCAACCTTCCTTCCATGTGAAGGACCATGTTCGTCCAACCTTGAACATCTAGTGTGTCCAGCAGGTATGTCATCCCAGGTTCCTCGAGATCCTTCAACAACTTTCCTTTTAGAATTGTTCTTTTGCCAAACAAGGTGATTCTGTCAGTCACCTCACCAATTTCCCCTCCATCTTCTCCACTCTACTCTTTATCATCATCTTTCTCAACAACCTTCACTTTTCTTGCCTTGGACCTGGTCCTTTTAACGGTTCTTGTAGGTGTGGCAGACACTGTAGATGACTTCTTTGAAGAAGCCTTAGCCCTTTTTGATTTTGGTGCCTCAACAACAACAAGAGCAGTCTGCTCCTCATGATGGACCAGGTCCATCGTATCCTCTTCAACAACAACAGTCTCTACAGGCTATCCTACTTTAGCCTTTCCCTTTGCAACTCTATTTTTCTTGCTCTCAAGAAGAGCCTTCTCAAACAGTTCTTCTTCTTCTCTCACAGCACTACGTGTAGTACGCACCTTAGGAACAGGAACATCAACAGCTACAGAAGCTTTTCTCTTCTTAGAAGGAACTGGGTTAGTAGCCTTCTTGGACTTCTGAGTCCTCCTTTTCTTGGGGTTATAGGACTCCCCCGGTTTCCTTAGCCTGTCAGCCAGTGTCTCGTCCTTAGATGAACCAGGTTCATCTACTCCTTTCTTTAAGCTTGCTAGACCTTCCGCTGCTTCCTCGACTACACTTCCCCTAACTCTGTGACATCTTCTCCAACCTTCTCAGGAATGGGACCACAAATAGTCAATGTAGTACCATCCTCCCCAAATCCCTTTCCCTCAAGAACTTTANTAGAAGCCACTAATTTTCTAGCAAGAACCTTTACACGACGACTACGAGAGGATGGGTTAGGGTTAGATGTGGGTTCTAGAACAGGAGGGTTTTCAGGAATATGAGGGTTTTCAGGTGATTGAGAACTGTATATAGATGGAGAATTTGAATCTGATTCATAGTTCCCTCCATCATAATCACAATTTGGTGATGAAGAAGAAGAAGAAGAAGAAGAAGATGGTGGTGAAGACATGATTATGAGTGTTGTTAGGAAGAAAAGAAAGAGTGGTCAGCTTTGGGTTTGAAGACTAATGATCTTGGTTTGACGGTTACTTTATGAAGAGGAGAGTAATGATGACCCTTATATAAGATATGGCTATTAATTATACAACGGGTAGAATATTTATTCAAGTGAAAGTATAATAGTTGTAGGAGTGTCATTGATTAGACGGTTAAGAGTTCCCTACCTCTAGGCTAATTGAGTACTGATGTAACTTCTTGGAACGGGTTCATTTAGGGATTAGTACAAAGAATTTGAAATGAACCAAATATAGATAGAACCCTGCTCATGTGTGACTGTAATTATTTCAATAATTGTATGGAGATGAGCATGTACCTTGTCAGTCAGATGAACCAGGTTCATCGTCTTAAGTCCTTAATTTGCCTTAATTTACAAAGATAGAGAAACGTCATTAGCAACCAGTGAATCATATTAATACATGGCAAGAGAGTATGACAGTAAGCCATGATGCTGAGCAATGATTAGACTTGTTGATTATCTATGTTAGTGTTTCTAGCCGGAAAAAAAATTCATCATTTTTTTTTTCAATCAGGTGATTTTAATCATCCCTAATTCAAGGTTGTTTCTCTCAAAGTGCTCCCTACTAAGTTCTTTAGTAAAGATATCTGCAATTTGTTGATCAGTAGCACAAAATTCAATTGAGATCATTCCTTTTTCATAGTTATCCCTCAGGAAATGGTGCCTAACATCTATGTGCTTAGTTTTCTTATGATGAACCAGGTTTTTCATCATACTAATGGCACTAGTGTTATCACAGAAAATGGGAATGCATCCCACATCTATACCAAAGTCCATGAGTTGTTGCTTGATCCATAGCAACTGAGCACAACAGGAGGCTGCAGCCACATATTCAGCCTCAGCAGTAGACAAGGCTACTGAATTTTTTTCTTTGTAGCCCAAGACACAAGTCATGAGCCCAGAAAGTGAGCCATACCTGAAGTACTTTTCCTGTCAACCAGGAAACCTGCATAATCAGCATCAGCATATCCTACAAGGTCGAAGTTACTACCTTCAGGATACCAAAGGCACAAATCAGTGGTGCCTTTCAAATATCTCAAAATTCTCTTCACTGCAGTGAGGTGGGACTACTTTGGATTTGCCTGAAACCTAACACACAGTCCCACGCTGAACACAATATCAGGTCTGCTGGCAGTGAG